>JAJJWW010004441.1:0-46835 GCA_023531295.1 Papaver armeniacum
TCAACCTTTGCCATATTTCATGGGTTTTGAGTGCACAGCCCGGCCTTAACCACTTGGTTTGCGTTTTGGATGCAGCCATAATCGGAGTTAAATATATTACCAACCCATCCGATTATGGGTTGCCCCAAAATGAGTTTTTCTAAAATCATTCATGTGATGAATTTTGAAATCTACCATAATCGGTAGAGTTAACAACTTAAAAACCTACCGATTATAAGGAGCCCCAGATCGAACCCTTGCCAAATTCCATAGGTTTGGAGTGTACAGAGCTGTGCATAACCATGTGGTTCGTGATTTGGATGTAGCCATAATCGTAAGACAAATAGGTTCCACAACCTACCGATTATTGGTTGCCCCAAAATGAGTTTTTTCTAAAATCCTTATTTGCTTTAATTTGCAATCGACATAATCGGTAGATAATAAAACTTATACACTACCGATTATAGGTGGTCGTGGGATTCAACCTTTGACAAAAACTATAATATTCGGTAGCCAAAACAATAATCGGTAGTTTCACTCCAATAATCGGAAGCAAACTCAGAATCGGTAGGTTGGGGTCTATATATTAGTGTTTGGAAAAAATTTTGACTCATCGTGAGGTAATTCCCGATTGAGTGAGAGAAGAAGAAAGAAAAAAAAAGAAGAAGAAGTGGGTATATGTTGCCAACTTCCCATTTTTGCCAACTTCCATAAACATGGATGGGTATCAAGAAGGAGGACGTGAAGTTGTTGAATTTCAAGGTTCACTACCGTTTAGAGATGACGATTTGGGGTATATGTTGAATGATCCAAACTTTGATGGAGATGAAACCTAGACGACGCTTTCATGGAAGAAAATGGAGAATCACCCGAGATGAAGCTAACGATTCATCAAACATACGGGTATGTTGTTAACAAACTCTAATACCCATGTTATCCATGTTACGTGCGTTTGTGTGTGTTTTCGAACGTGAAAATTCGATTCTCGCATGCATTGAATGACATGAGCGACATATATTCGGTAGTTAATTTAGTAACATATCTACCGATTATAAATAATCGATATGTTTGATGTATTAATCTATAGAATATGAAAAAAATCCCCAAATTGAAAGCCAATTTCTCATAATCGGAAGTTCTCTACATGAATAAACGTCCGATTATTGGTATATAATAATCGGTTGGTTCATGAATTTATAGTCCCTCCGATTATTGAAGGTTTTTTACAGAAGAATTGTTCATTTCTGTATGTCGTTAATCGGTAGACTATATGCGTACATGACTACCGATTTATTATAATCGGTTACGTTTTATAGTATTAAATCACCGATTGTGTTACAATCGTTTACTTATTATCTAAACTTCCTTCCGATTTCTAATGCATAACTTGTTGTTGTTGTGCGTAGGTCATTGTAGCGGTTGATGACGATTATTATTTGAGGCACGATACTTCCCTACACTATGCAAACGATTTGGTATGGTCATGAATTATCTTTTCTTTTTCCAATCGTGTATGTTAGATGGTTATGCTTATTATTTTTGTTTTGTAATATGCCCATTTAGATATTTGGAAGTAAGAAGGAGGCCAAGGAATGGCTTATGAACAAGGCAAAAGAGAAGATGTGCGTGGTAGTTCAGAACCGTTGCGTTAAGAATATTCGGTTTGAAATGGTATGTGAGCGAGGTGGGGAGAAGAAGAGTCACGAGGGAAAGAATAATAAGTATGTAAGGAAGACGGAGAGAGGAAGAAGTACCGAACTCATACGAAGAAGATTGGATGCCCATTTAAGATTGTCTTCTATAAGCCCGATGGTAAGGAAAGTAAAGATTGGAAAATGTCTAAAGTTTTTAATGGTTGTCACAACCACGATGATCCGGATACTCTTATTGGACATGTAATGGTTGCGAAGTTAAAACCACATGAAATGGAGACGGTGAGGTCTATGCGTATCCAAAAGGCGAGTGCGATCTTAAGTAAAATAAAGGCGGACGACCCGACAACTTGTCTTCTTTATCTACAATTAAGTCGGCCCTAGCTACGATCAAAAGGACGGAATGGGATGGTAGAACGGTCATGCAACAATCGCAGTGGTTAGCTGAGTTACACGACTACACGTTGAGAACGGAAGAAAAGGATGGTAAAGTGGTACGTATTTTCTTGGCACATCCCGAAATGATAAAATTGGCTCGGTGTTTTCATCAAATTGTGTTGATAGATGCCACTTACAAGACAAACAAATATAACATGCCGTTGTTGAACATTGCTTGTCACACTTCGGACAAAACACGTTTACGATTGCATGGGTTTAATGGATCATGAGAACAACGTGAGTTTCATTTGGATCTTTGGAGACGGCGAGGTCCATTTACAATGGGGATGATTTTCCAAGGGTTATTGTAACGGATAACGATCAAGCCTTAATGCATGCAATAGCGGTAGTGTTTCCCGAAGCCCGAAACTTGGCGGTGTACGTGGCACATTCAATGCAACCTCGAGACACAATTGCCATCGCCATTTCCAAGCTAAAAACCAAGGAAGGGTACCAAGAGGTCGAAGGAAGAGGATGAGCGCATTAGTAAATTAACCGGGAAGAACGAGAGGAAGAGAAGAGGTTATTTGATGAAAAATGGAAGGAGGATGGGATAATTTGGAGATCGTTCATGAAAGCATGGGACAAGATCGTTTGGTCAATGACCGAGGAAATTTACGAAAGGAACTTGAAGAAATTTGAGGAAGAATATTACAAGGACTACCCAAAACCCGTTGAGTATTGTAAAACACAATGGTTACCGATTAAGGAGAGGTTTGTGTATGCATGGACATATGAATATCATAACTTCAAGAACGAGGCGACAAGCATTGCGGAGGGTCTCATGGCCGATTAAAGAAAATACTTCTAGGTAGTCAAAATGGAGTTGTGTCGATCCAAGAAGCAATCCATGAATTCACCAATCGTGATCTCATAAAGATTAAGGCTTCTATGCAATTTAGTGTACATAAATTCCCTACTGAACACGAAGGTGAAAGATTGCTTCTAAGGGGCATTGTTCGTAAAGTTTCACGTTGGGCAATAAATCACATGATAGAACAATTGAAGTTGTATAAAGCTAACGATGACGAGAATACGGTTTGTGTTTGCAAGGATATGATAGGTATTGGTCTCCCATGTCGTCATAAAATGGGTAGGTACGTCGATGTGATTGACATCAATGATATTCATCCATTTTGGAAGCAATTAAATTTCACTCCAAGCACACCCGTGGTCAATGGTCCGTCGTTCATGGAGTCGGAATTGTGTGCAAGAATAGCGAGCGTTATGCTACAACAAATGGCGCCAAGAAGCAAATATTGATGCATGATTTGGAACAAGCTCTTCACCCTCGTTTAAAAGAGGTTGATGAACCTATTAAGCAAAAGGGGCGGGTAGGCCAAACACCCCAAGTGTCGAGGACCATTGAAAGAAAAGAATTAAAGGATCATTTGTCTAATAAAAGAATATTGTGTCGGCATGAGCGTTCGGAAGCCGAATTTGAAGATGAGCCGCAACCCAAGAAAAGAGGTCGTCCAAGAAAAGATCAAAATGGAAGTCTAAGGGTCTCTAAGAAGCCTTTTCAAGTAAGTCAAGTCGATCTTTGTGGAACAAGTTGTGTTAGTGGAGACCCAAACTAGCTCCGTAGTTATTGATCAAATGAGCGACTCGCCACAAACACATTCAACGGAAATGGTGACTATAAGAGAAGTATGGTACTCTTCGTTGTCCTAGGGATTTTCATGGAAGACCAACACGATCAAGGTATACGATTATAGAAGAGTATATGAAACAACTCCCTCCACTCATTGTTCCATTTGTTTTGTCCACCGACGAGGTTGATGGGGATGGCAATTGCGGGTTTCACGTCGCCTCGGAACAAATTGGTTACTTTGAGAGGCGGTGAACGAAGATGTCACCCAATGGCAAAATTTAAGAACTAAGATGGCGGTACAACTAATAAAGGACAAGGATTTCTATATGGAGATGATGAAGGAAGGAGATAGGCACGACAAAGAACTAGAGTTCAAAGACTTTGTTGCGCGTGTAAAGTGCGAAAGGGATTGAAGACAATTGGATCCAAGTATTGGATGACAATGCCTAAATGTGGATATCTCTTAGCGGACGCTTTGAATTGCGTGGTACATTTCTTTGTTCCTCCTAGGTATGGACATTCTTATACGTTTACACCTACAAGGACGGTTTGCGAAGAATCGGTTAAAGATAGAAGAATTGTTATGGCATTTGTGAATGAGATGCATTTTATCGGTTTAAGAGTAAAGAGGATTGCCCATTACCTCCGTTGGATGGTTGGAACGATTACTTCCTGACGGAATCATTGTAACGATTGGTTGAAACAATATGAGACCAACATGTTGGATTGGGATCGCGTCATGAAGGTGGATTTCCGGAAGGCGTGCGGAATTGGTTTCCTCGGATGATGAAGATCAATGATTGTTATGTTTGAAAGATGTATTTTGGAAAGCCCTATTTGTACATGTTTTTTTTGGAATTTTGTGGAAATACTGTGAAGTCTAAAGCTATAATCGGTAGTTATATTTTTAATATATCAACCGATTATACAAGCTTTTGTAAATGAGACTCAATCAATATTATAATCGGTCATTAACTTTTGAATTTATCTTAGATTAAAGGCCGATAAAACAACCGAAATTTTTTTCCCGTAATCGGTAGATTACATATTATATAAACATCCGATTGACACCAAACTCGACAAAAAATAAAGCGTAAATTTTCCCGAATCGGTAGACAACATATTGAATAAACTTCCGATTGTCACCATAGTCGACAAAAATAAAATCTTCCCAGAATCGGTAGACAACATATCGCATAAACTTCCGGTGTCACCAAATTCTGACAAAATAGGTGAAAATCTTCCCGAGAATCGGTAGACAATATAAAATAATAACTTCCGATTGTAACCATCAATCAACATTTATCTTGTTACAGACAGACTTGTGAATTCATAACTTCCATCATAAGTGAATTCTTCACCCTTTTCCACTAAAAATCTTGTCTTTTGCGAGTGTCTCCTATATAAACAAACATAAAATAATGTCAACTTCGTTTTAGTAAGAAAGATTAAACACAGAGCATTATACTTACAAATTGTTGGATCGACAAGCTTAAGTGGCTAGTGTTAAACATCCTCTTTTGTATCGTTATGTAATCATTTACCCCTTTTTGGACAAGTCGGAAACGATCATGAACTTGTTGGAGTGATCTTTGCTTTTGATTTCCATACTCTCGCACAAATTGGCTATATACCCTCGCCAAAAGACTTGGTGTTAACCTTCACGCTATGACATCTTCACGTCTTGTTTCACGATACCATGTTTTCACAATGACCAAATCTTCATCTGCGTCAAACGTTGCCATGCTTGTAAGTTGAGATATACAATGAATTCACAAGAGTAGACGATGGAAAATATATTTGTAGAATACACAATGCTATATATGTGTTGTTTGGTGCATACATAAGAAGAGTTTACCCTCCTTATATAGATGAGAGTCCCAACGTCTCTTTTTTTTTTTGAAAATATGGCCGTTGATGCGTACTTTTACAAGATCAGATGCGAAATTGCGTACAATTATTACACACAATCGGTAGTAAATGTTTGAACAAAGATTCACATTATTTGTAATCGGTAAATATGTATTGTTATATGCTTCCGATTATAGGATGTTTTGTCAACAGAGTTCCAGTTTCATTAGAGTAGTATAATCGGATGTTTATAAATATGTATTATCAACCGATTGTGTTTGTTTTTCGAGGCACGGCTAGTTTCTTTTGAACGAACTAGCGGATTTGGAGTATAATCGGTAGTTACATCAACAATTAAAACTTCCGATTTTCATAAATATTTTGAAATTCATAACAATATCACCTACACATCATCATAATTTTACATTGAACTCCCTCAATTCTATTACAAGGTATCGTGATTAGCGTCGTGGACGTGTTGGACGATTCCTAAACGGATTAAATCTTTCCATCGCCCAAGGATTCTAAAATGAGCTTCAGAACGGAAGCTTGATCTTTTCCATCTCCGCCATTCCCCAGAGGAGATCGTTCTATAACCTCATCATTGGTTTCACCCCTCAATCGATATTGATTCACAAGATAAGTTAAATGGACGAATTCTTGGACGTGTCCATTTATTGAACCAACTCAATGAGAAAAGATCAGCGGAGTGACGGTTGTTTGGGTTCTGGGTGTCGTCGCGAGAATTTTTCGTGAATTTTCCCCAAATAACTCATACTCATTATGCCTCCTTGCCTGCGTTCTTCTCCTCGTCTCGGATAGAATTGAACATAGCGCCTACATAAAGATAAATCTTCTTCGATCGTGAACTCCGTAGATTAATGAATGGTTGGGCCATTATGTTGAAGATGATGTTGGAGCGAGTTTAAAGGTATTTGTGTTCCATAGAGAGTAAAAGGATACAATCCTTATATAGAGTTTAGAGTTCCAACGCTTTATTTTGTTGGGGCATATGTATAATCGGAAGTCAAATGAAGTATTATTACTTCCGATTATACGCTTGCCCCCAAATTTTGTTTTTGCAAGAAATGTCATTTTTTCGAATTTGGGAACTATATTAATCGGTAGCTAATAACCTACCGGTGCTACAACCCCAAATTTTGTTTTTGCGAAATGTCATTTTTTTGAATTTGGGAACTAGAATAATCGGTAGTTAATAAGGCTTCGATTATACGGTTGCCCCAAATTTCTTTCTTGTGAAATCACCAATTTTGGGTATTTAGGAGCTACTATAATCGGTAGTCTAGTGAGGTTATTTTTCCTACCGATTAATAAAGAAGCAAGATACGCGCTTGGCACAAAATCGATATAATCGGTAGTATAACATAGTTACTAAGCTTCGATTGCGTTGTTATGTCGGGAACAAAATAGCTTCCGATTGTGTAAGGGCATTAACGTATTCTCGCGTTTTTGGACATCCCTTAACGGTGTATATGGGTTGGGAATAAAAAAAGTCGCCCCTAATTCTTTCGGGGTCGCCCCTAAAAGTGCCGAGGATTATTAAGCCCACATTGTCTGGGCAACCTAAGATCATGCGTTTCATAATTTATAGGGCCTCTCCACTCATTGCCAATTGGTTTTTAGTTGGATGTCCATATTCTAACAATTACCACTTAAGCTCTTGAAATCAACACATGAACATTTCATGAAGGATCTGTGTTTCGCATTGTTACTTGGTTCATTTTTCTTTTTCCTAAGGTTGTGTTTCACATTGTTACTTGGTTCATTTTTTCTAAGGTACGGGAGCTTGGAAAGACTTGAATGTTCCCGAGGGGTTTCTTAAGCGCCACCTCTTCCCTGGTCCAGGTCTTGCTTTACGAATCATAGGTGATGTCACGTAAGGAAATGCATTGGAGGCTCTTCGTCGGGTCTGCTAACTACTGATTTGTCGATTAAAACGATAGGCTTCTAGTGTAATGCCTAGCTCTTACATTTACACTAGATGACCGCTGCCCCGGTGAGGAAAGCCGACCGAAAAATAAAGGAAACACTGCTGCAATTATCCGTGTAAAGAAAATTTATGGCTAAAGTGAAAATATCATTTTTCTTGAAGCAGAGAGTACATCGTTTTATTAGTTGCAAAAGAAAATTCGTTGATGCATAAAACCAAAATATGGTTACATAAAATATTATGTATCCTTTTGTGGTAGTTTTGCACAATGGATCTCCATTTTATTTTTCAAAATTGTGCCTAAAATGATAAATAATTTTCAAATTTTTCGTAAAAACTCTAAATTTAATATTGTTGTTTATACTCATTGTGTAGATTTTTTAAAACCTTTCCAACGAGATAAAATTTATAAAATTCCAAGGCACGAATTTTCGAGATATGTTATATTAAAGTTTGGTTGTCAATTATACCCCTAAAGAAATAGGATACATAAGGAATTATAATAAAATTTGGCTCTTATATCTAGTTGCCCTTCTTCTTTGGTTTATTTACGAAAATGTCTAATATCTTACTGCCCTTCCTCTTTGATTTTTTTAACGAAAATGTCTAATACCTTAGAGCAACCGGTGTTCCGATCAAAACCAAAGACTAAAGAGCAAAAAAAGACCAAATTTTGGGTTTAGTAGGTGTTCAAACACTACGGGAAGGAGTAAAATTGGTGGGCGCAACTTAAAGTTGCGCACGAATCAAAGCGTAGCTTTAAGTTGCGCCCCCATTAATTTTTTTTTTATTCAGGCGTAACTTTGAGTTACGCCCCAATTAGGCGTAACTCTTAGTTGCGCCCCAAATTTTTTGTCTTTTATCGTCAGGCGGAGTTATAAATTACACATGGTCGGGCGTAACTTAAAGTTACGCCCGAGCTAAAACCAAACTAAAGACTATATTTGGTCCGATTTTTAGTTTTAGTCTAGTCTTTGATCTTTACTCCTTCTCCACTAAATGCTGGGGTTTTGGACCAAAATTTTAGTTTTGGTCTCCCACCTGTAGATGCTCTTAGTGCCCTTCCTCTTGGATTTATTTACGAAAATATCTAAAGGAAAAAATAAAATTTTGATTTAGAGGGGCGGTGTCGTCCTTTCGTCGTTGAACCAAATCCAATCTTTTATCTCATTGGAAAAAAAAAATGTCACGCCTTCACATTGACACAAAGTCACCATATATAAAGTCTCCTTCGCTACAAGTCGGCCTAATAATATATTTCAGTGATGAGATCTTCAATCAAGAAGATGGACTTTATGATACCATCTGGCAGAGGCTTTTGCAAAGTACTTTGCCCGAACTATACAGAACTTACCGGAAATCCAATAGTACACCCAAATGATTATCTCAAAATTTATAAAAATTCTTCTTTATAATTTATATCAAGATGATGCTGATGAAGATGTTACAAGTATGAAAACTCACAAGAACCCTAACTTACTTTCTCTCAACATGGTCTCTCCCAATACAAATTATCCAACACCTTTTACAATGATCTAAGGTCTCTATTAATAAACAAAACTAAATAATGGATTACAACTCATTTTACTTGCAGATCCTCACACAATTCACATGATTCTCGCTTTATACTTCTCCCAAGCCATTTTCAATAAAAAGTTGTCCCATCTCTTTCACGATAACCGGTAGCTTGTCGGGACAACTATCTAGCTTCTTGTTCAACAATTCATCTTCGTTTGGAACTATTTCTTACTTTGCTTCGTATCTCCTTCTTCGCGACCATCTCCTCGCCTAATCGTCTTTATCTCGCTTGTTAGCTATTTACTCATTTCAGAATCTCTCTATTCTGGGAAAAATTCATACTTCACGGATCCCATATTTGTAAAAGTAACTCGACACTTGATTTGACTTGTCACCGACATTCATCCTGGGGGGTTGATAAAAGATCTTAAATCTAATATTCTCTTGTTCAATTCGTGCAACCTAGTTCGACCACGTGGCGAGTAGGTTTTATGTACCTATATTTTGCCTTTCTCGTTCCATTCGCAAGGATTAAGGATGGAAAGAGAATCTCGTATTAAATTGTAGAACCGCCACGTTTCGCCATTCTCACCTCCATGTCTCCGTCATTCTCGCCTCCATGTCGTCATGTTCCTTTATAACCGCCCATAACCGGTTCCACTTCCCTCAACGTTTCTGTGACCTGTGATAGTCGGTAATCCTCCGCCTTACTATAAATACCTCGACCCTTCTTCACTTCTCTTATTTTCTTCAACTTTCTCCTTCTTCCCTGCTATTGTTGTTGTTGCTGGTTGTTGCTTTCCTTATGCTTTAACGGTCACTACTTTCTTTTGTCTATCTTCTCCCGAACGCTTAGCAATCACAACAATGGCTCCCAAGAAGACTCCGTCACCAACTTCATCTAAATCTCTCGAAGAATTTCGGGGCCTAGTTCGAGAGAAAAAGGTCTTTCTTTTCCCGACGGTGGACTCATATTACTCCTCCCATCTCCCTTGCCAAGAACATGGAGTTAAACTATCTCCCGGTGGATTGATCGGCAGATGGACTTCTAACAAGGTTATCATCGGGCCATCACTGCTGGCCAGTTGAGGGCTGGTCTACCCTTCCCTCTGTATGATCCAGAGAATCCTTTCTTCTACGAGGCTCTCACCAAGATTCAGCGAGGTGTTTTCCAGCTTAGTGGTAACGCAATTCGCATAATAAACGAGTTCGCGATTGTTCAAAAGGTGGTCCTTCTCGGATTCAAATTCGCGAAGGATTATAATTCGGAAGATTATAAAATTAACTCTTTTGTTGCAAACTACTCTGATAAAACTATGTCCACGTGGAAATATCAGGAGCGGGGTATTACGCTTGCTCGAAATACTCTTGAAGACTCGTCCGATGTTTTCCTTCAAGATGTGGACCCGTTTGGTCGTGCGAAGAACGATCATCTTCGCTTTTCCAATGATGAAGATTGTATGATGTATCCTCTGGTTGTGAAGGGTCCCTTGGTCTGGGGTTTGAATTATGTTGGCGGTGATCGCTCTGGTCCTCTTCCTAAGCACAATCACTTCGTGGCTTACGAGCCTGGGAGGCTTCGATGGTCTGAGATGCCAACTCGGGTATTTTTCGTTCCTCTTTTAATTCGTTTACTTTTATTTTACGGCATTTTTAACTTTATTTTCTCGTTCTAATATCCGACTCCTCCTCTCCGGTTTACTTAAAGATCGCAAGAAGAAGGATGCTACTCTTGAATCTCATGCTTCTGAACATGAATGGTTTAGTTGTTTTATCTCGCTTCATTTGTCATTAGATCACTTTATGACTTTGTATCTCGTAGGATGATGAGTCTGCTGGCCCTCATGCTGCTACGGGGTCCACTAGGCGTCAAAGGAAGCATGATCGTAGGATCCGGAGATGCATATATTATAATAACCGCAATCGCACGGTGTCTAACTAGTAGACAGAGGCAAGTACGGGTCGTTCCCACAAGGAGCTGGTGGAAATATCAATAATCGGTATCTCTAATCGATTAACTTTGCAATGATATTTTTGGATTTTTAGAATTGAAAATGAAATAATAATAAAAGTAAAGTAAACTAACAAAATGAACTCGCAATGAGAGAGCTAGGTAACCGGGGTTTATAGTTTCAACTATTGTTTCTAATCAATTGCGAAATGAAACATAACTCATGATTATATGCTTATTGTCCGTTCTATCGACATCACCTATTATATGTATTAGCGTCGCAAATATCTTCGGTATACCCTAAGCATAGCGCATCAAAAGACAAAACCCAAGCATGCACCATCAAATTGCATCACTGAGAAAGTTATACGAAACTAATTTAGCTCACAAATATTTTTCGGCTTTTCTAAGCATAACCCATCAAGGAATTAATCGAAGCATAGATTATCAAATAATAAGAAGAAACATATTTGTAAAACTAATTCATTATGCACATAGGTTTGTATTAAAACCGCTTGAGCGACAACTAGTTTTCAATAAATCAACAAACAATATTCAAGATTAATTTATTCATATCATAATGGTCTTTTGCTAAATTTATCAATTTAAATAGCCTAATACCCCAAATAGTTTCAACCATAAACCCTAGTTACAAAAACAATTAGCAAGACATGGCTTTCTTAAAAGCCATAAACAAATATATTAGAGATTCACTAGCTAATCGAAATGAAATTGGAAAAACGAAAGAACCCAAACCCAAACGCAAAACCCTTCTCCGTCTCTCCTCCACGGCTCTGTAGCCGCCTCCCCAAACTCCAAAAACTCAAAAAATCGATCAGCCTCTGAACGGCCTCCCCCTTGTTCTGTTCTCTACGGAAGTATATATAGGTGGGTGTTGTCGAGATTCCAAAGAGGACCCAGCACACATTCGCCAAAGCCCAGTCCATAACCAGCACCCATCAAAGCCAGTCCGAACACAATGCAATCTCCGTGCCAACTCAGGTCAATTTCTCTTCTCTGGCCTTCTAACTTCGTCTTCATTCTCTTCCGTAGCTCCATCATCTGTATCTTCACGGCAACCTGTCAGCAACACTCCTTTCGAGCTCATGAGACTTCCCTACACAGGTTACAATGGCACTGCGACATCTTCATGTTGTTGTTGCTTCTCAGATGAGGAATTTCAGTCGAAGGAATCTGTAAGAACTGATGTTGCCTCACTGGACGGCATCTATTTCAGCTTGCATTACATCCCCACATAGAAATCACCATTGCATATCCATTTTTCATTGTTGTTGCAGTGAACATCATCATCATTCACTGCCTTTCTGTAGCTGAGTTGCAGTCTTCTTCATGATTTCATCTGACAGCCACCATCATCGACTGCAACCATCTCAGCCAACTATTATTCCCTTCGACTCAAAGATCAGTGCAACCACCATTTCGAGAATCCATCTCCATTGATCTTCCATTTCAGCTGGTGTACGGGTCATTCTCCACTGCATCTCCTTCCTTGGCAGCGACAACAGCTGCTACTTCAATCAAACACATAACTCCATCGACAGAGATTGCTCAATTCAAAAACCAGCACCTAATCACAGAACACTTCTCGTATTCGCTTCCTTCAAAATGTCAGACCTCAACACAGCAGCAGCTGAAGTCCAGCTTAATACTGTCCATCTCGAGCTTGGTCACGGAAAGCATTTCCATCTAAGAACCTTCATTCACATGCATGCTTGACCATCCAACTCCGTTCATCTGTATCTTTGCATGAAATTCATCTACTCCACTTACTGCAATTAACTCACTGCCATTCATTTCCGGCAACTGTCAGCAGCTCGTGCAAGTCACCACTACTTCTTTCCTGGCCATCTCACCACGACTGCGCAGCTCAACCAAATCTGCCAATACTGCTCCAGAAAACCATTGTTGTTGTAGCCGGTGTAAAGACGACCACCACTCATCTTCATTTCCATCTCGAACCTCAATAAACTTCATTATGTATACATTTCAGTCCATGCCAGTGCCCTGGTTATCATGGCTTGTCTCTGTCGTATTCAGTCCACAACATCGTCCTCCACCGGTGTCAATGGTACTGCACTGATTTCCATCTTCTCAGGCCTTCTAACACCTTCAGCAGCAATCAATCTCAGCGCCAGCATCATCGTCCATACTTCCTCGTTCCCATCAGACACAACACAAGCTCCTAATCCTCTTTATTCGTCCGACCATTTAACAACAGCGGCAGCATCAGTTCAACTCCTTTTTCGTTCCTTCTCTACATGTGAAAATCATCCACAACCCCAAGAAGAAAAGCCTTGGATTCCATACAGAATCTCCCAAACTCCATACGCTGCCATTGCAGCATTGCCAGATCCTTCCAAAACTCGTGAACCACAAGCAGATGACAACCAACACCATCCCAAGCAAAACCATAACAGACTGATGCCTCTTCAGTTTTCATCCAAGCTTCCCTTGTAAACAGGTCCACTAGTTTGTTGATGTCGCTAGGCAATAGAAACCCCAAGCTCAAATCCTTTCGATCACCATCTCCGGTTGCAGCAGCTGCTCAGACACCTTCTCCTCTTGTTGTTTCAATGAGAAATGGAGATGAAGATGTTGATCGAGACTAAAGCACAGAGTTGTTGTGGTGGCAGAAATGACATGCCCCACTTATCTCTTAGCCCATCAGGTGCTTTACCAAAAACAAAGAACTTTAGCCCACTATATTCTCTTCTGGCATGAGTGGGTTTGTGGTGCTGACGTACATTGGTTGCTCATAACTAACCATCTATCATATATGCCTTGAGTGGCAGCATTACCAATTTTAGTCCCAACCGCCATTTAAGCTCATGCTTTAACAGTTTATTTTCCGGGATGTCGGATCCGCTTGCACTTTCTACAAAAGCACTAAAATGGTATCATTAGTCAAAATATCGAGAACTAACTAATATAAATATGGGTATAATATGTAGCATATACGTGCTTATCAATCGCTCCATGGTGTCTCCTACTACTGATAAGGTATTTTACTTTCTCTACTTCGTGATTCCTTTCTTCGTGTTATTTTCTAACTTCATATCTCGCAGAAGGACACTAACAACACTTCTTGTGCTGATGCTCCCTAAAGCGTAATCGTAGGGTTTTGAATCTGGCTGCACTGAATCGAGTGAAGGATTCCAAGCTAGCTTCAAGTCATACTAGTCCTCTTCCTAAGCATTAATCAACCAGTTCTCACCATGAGGCTACCCAATCCAAGTATCCAAAGGATGTGGATCCTCTCTTCTTACTCCTTAGGTCACTGAAGTGGAAGATTCTCCTGATAAACTTCCCAAGGATAAGAAGTAGGAAGAGAAAGTCAAGAAGAAGATGTTCGAAGTAGACGATACTGACTATCTTCTTGATCTTGATTTTCTGAAGAAGATCTATTTTTCCCCTCGGCGACATGCATCGATCTCTGAGGTCCCCTGCTCTCGAATCCCTAGCTTCTTTCTGCTCTGATACCTTTCTTGGTGAACAACAACATGCTGCCTTGATGGGCTTGGTGAGTCTTAGTTTTTCCCTTTACTGTATTTCACAAATCTTCCTCTTATTTTTACCTAATACTTCACAGGAGTTCAATCGCCACATGGCTAACCTCGTCAAGACCAGAATGTCTCGTGAAAGATTGGAAAAGAAGCTCACAGACAAGCTTGAAAAGAAAGCTGGTGAACTTCGCATTAAGTTTCTCTCTTTCGTGTATTTAATTATTTCCTTAGCTTTATTTTCATTATATTCTTGTTTTACTTCTCGTCAAGCTCAGTCTATGAAACGTCCAATGGATGCTCTTGAAGCCGAAGATTTGTTATGAGATATTCGTGCCGAAAATTCAAACCTTATGTCCCAAATCGACTGCTACGTAATTGAAAATGAGATTTCGAACGAAAAGATAGAGACTCTCTTCTCGCAAGTGGATCATTTGTATGTTGAATGTGCAAATAACGAAGATTTAAACTTTCATCTTCATGAAGAGAATGAGAATTTGAAGGTGGAATTAAGGCGAGTAAGAAATCTTCTCACGACCTCAAGGAATCTTCATTCTTCATCCTTAGCCTTAATTAAACGGTTGGAATAAGATAAAACTCGCATAATCAAGAGGAAAGATAAGTCTGTAGCTGATCTTCGCAAATCTCGTAACGAAGTTGGCGATCTGAAAACTGAGAATGGTCGTCTGAAAGACGAAGTAAATTTTCTTCTTTCTCGCTTGGAAAAACTTCTGTGTAAAATATCTGTTAACCCTTCTTCAAGCACGAAACCGATAGAATCTTCGAAGAGTAGAGGTCCAGTTATAATTCGTGGTAGCGAAGATAACTCTGAGTCTGGTCATGGTAAAAGATGGGATAATTCATATCACGGGCTTTGTAATCAACTTGAAGCTGCGAACCTTGAAATTTCTAGGCTTGATCATTTTAGGGATATTTAGACTTTGGGTCTCAATTTTGTGACCAGCTTTGAGTTTGGGTCTTGAGAAAATTTTAATTAGAGTTTGGGTCCTGGACTATAGTTGACCGTCTTGCTACGATTACATGTGGTTAAGTGCGAGAAAAGACCAACTGAAATTTGATTTTTGTTTATTTACCAACTTTGCCATTTTCTTCATCTTATTTTCTTCCAACTTACCAAGACCCCATTACTAGCTCATTAATTTTGAAATTGACGCACCGTAATGAAAATTCCTGATGATTTCTTCTTTTATCTTCTTCGAATAAAAATCCTCAAAAGCACCAAGCTGTTGAGTGTTGAAGATAGTGTAGAAAATGGGTTCAAACTGGACACTACGGCAGAAGAAGCTGTCACCCCGAGCTCATCGTGATGGTGCAGAGATGAAATGGAAGTGATAGAGGTTGTTTCTGAGACAAACAAGAAGTTGGGTTTTGTGGAAGAACCAATGGATAACATTTAAGAGTGGAAATTAAAGCAGCCATTGAAACAATTAAACAAACAGGTTCCGTTCACTATTTACTCAACCACAAACAAGAAAATATGGGTTTTTCTAAAATTAAAGAAAACCCGTAATCTATCACAAAGAATCAACCATAATTGTACGGTCGATTCATGGATACATGAAGAAAATTGGCTTTAACAAGAACAAAAAACAAATTTGAGATAGGAAAAACAGAGCTTAAATATAATCTCGAAACTCCAATGATTACATACAGTGAGCTAAGAAATGAGTAAGGGCTTTGCTAGAGATGAAGAAAATGGAAGTAATTTTTGTTTGTCTCGTAGAAAATTTTGATCGAGAAAATAGGAAGGTTCAAAGTGTTTGCTTTGAGCAAATACAATAAGAAGATCACTCGCACCCATAAAGACCGGCGTGTATGAAGAACAAGACGAAGAGATTACTTAAATAAAAATTTATTAAAATTAAATTTATTTTGTTTAAATAAAAATCTATTAAAATTAAATTTATTTTTGTTAACGGTCAAGACGGTCAACTATGGTCCAGGACCCAAACTCTAATTAAAATTTTCTCAAGACCCAAACACAAACCTGGTCACAAAGTTGGGACCCAAAGTCTAAATATCCCATCATTTTAACACTGATATTCAAAACACTTTGGGTTCTACTATTTTTCAGAAGGAAGGTAGTTTTAGATCTCAGAGGGTAATTTTTTGTTTTATACTACACTTTTATTCATTAAGTATTCATCTCTTTCTCTTATCTTCTCGTAATCCGAACGACATCTCTAATCGGATCATTCATATAACTACGCGAGAGTGATGGTCTTACCAATGAAGTTTCAAAGCTCAAGGAAGGTATTGAGTACTTGAACAAGGATTTGACCAAGATGGAGAAAGATGCCGCTAAAGTTGAAAAGATAACTTGAAGGAATGCTTTCTAAGGTTAAGCTTTTCAACGAGTTACTTGATCGACATGGCATTCCTCGTGAACCTCTTGATCTTGAAGTTTTCTCGAAGACGAACCATCGACGATGAGAAGACTCTTTCACGAAGAAGAAAGTGGTGATGATGCGATGATGATGAGGATGCCGAGATCGAAGTTATGAAGGTCAAAGCTTCAATTCCTACGAAGACAGGTGATCAACCTTCTCTTCGGTGAATCCTCCCAATCAATCCCATGACGCTGCGATGTTGTCGAAGTGGAAACCAATGGAGATGATGGTGGTACTTGTCGAAGAAGAAGCCATTGGAGGTGTTCCCATTCAACAACTTTCTCTTCAAGTCTTGATTTTCTTCTTTTATCTCGTTGACTCCTTTGTGCTTAACATTTTGCTTCCTTTCAACATTTCTTTTAAAACTAGGCGCTCCCAAGCTTGGAGGGCAAAATATTTCGGATCTTTTACACTTTAATGTTATCCCCATCTTTTAGCTTCTTCATATGTTTTAAAGTTTCTATTGTACACTCGAGATAAGCATGATTAGTATAGTTAGGATATATTTCGTGCAATTATGACTTGATTACCGAAGTGATTTATATGCTATGGCCTATTTACGTCTGCATGCGATTCAGAATTAGGTTTGCGAGGCTAATCTCATTCTTTAAAGCAAAAATATTAAACTTGTTTCTAATATCTTCATGCCTCTAGTATATGCTTGCCTCTAGTTTTGCTGTCAAAGAATGAGAATCTTTTGCGAAGGAATTACTCAAAAGAATAAATAAATATAAAAGTATATACTTGCCTCTTATTCTTTTGCGTATTTACGAAGCATACCTGTATTTCTTCGTGCATTACCTTACTGCCTTAGTTCGGTGTTAATGTTGGTAACCTTGCCTTTGCTCGTGGCTCTGGAGTTCGTCCTTCGCAATTCGTCATTTTGATTCTCTTGCAACATTAACTCTTATTTTGTGATAAGAATATATTATTTAGGATAATTTTCCTTTTGCTTTGTTTCATATGTTTGCCTCTTGTATTCATATCTCATTATTATAGATTTTGCCTTTTGTTTTGAATTTTATTTTCCTTCTGCTTATTGACGATTGTGAATTGTTATTTTGAGGTCTTATTGCGCCTCCTAGTTAAGGTATTATTGTGCCTCACCCTGTTTTTCAAGGCCTTAATTTCACGACGAAGTTTCAGGCACTCTTTATTCTTACGAATAAAGATCCATCAACGTCGCCTTAACTTTCTTATTGAGGTATTATTTCGCGACAATACGATGATAGGCCTAGTTACTCCCATGAATAATAGCCCCATGGTATTGTCATCTTTTTTGGTCACACAGCTCCCTAATCTGAAGGGTGCCATCCCTTTATATTCCCCCGGATTGCACCTTCAAGGAGGTTAAACCTAACATGCATGTTGCTCTCCTCCCATCCGGTTATTACAATAATTAGTTGTTTCGTGACTTCTTATCCCTTCGCCGATATGGAGTATGGTTACGAAGTCACACCCTAGGTGGGGTTTCTTTGGGACCAAGTGCATCATAGCCAAGACTTGCCAAACGGTCATGGCCGGTAACGCTCCAGACGTCCCAGGCACCCGCAGCTCAACCGAATACGTCGGCGCCCTGGTCATATTTCTGCACTCCTTAACGAAGGCCATCATAAAAGAGACCCTCATCGGATAGGTCTTATCATTGCCCCTATCTTATCTCTCTGAGGGTTGTTCATGACATGTGTTAGGTATTATCATTGCCTCTTGCATTTTTATGAGAACTAAGGTGCACGCCATGAGTTCTCGGCCTTCCTAGCGAAGGTTTAAGTTTCCATAGAAACTATTTTATTTTGTGGGTCTTATCGGCCTCCTAGTAAGGTCTTACTTGCCTATTGATAAGGTCTTATTTTGCCCAATTGTATTTTCTTCTTGAATATATGAAAAGATATTTCATATATATTCGATCTGATGTTGAGTACATATCTTTTTCTTTTATTTATTCGCTATTACAGTGCATAACTACGGATAATATTTTTTGATATAAACTGGTTTCCATGGATGATCCAATCTCCAGTCTTTCCTTTCTACTTCGCCATATATCAGGTTTCCCTCGCCGTCTATGTCTTTCCCTTGGTAGTCTGCGAGTTCATAAGATCCCCATTTCCCACAACTCTCTTCACAATGTACATGCCTTCCCATGTAGGTTCTAACTTTTCCTCCCGGTCATTTCGATATGGTGATATTTCGAGCACTAATTTCTCCCCGGGCATGAAGCTTCGCCTTTGAATTTCTTATTATACTCAGAGATAATATTTGGTGATAGTTTGCCATATGTAGTAAGTGACATCTCCCTATTCTCCTCTAAATCATCCACTTTCGCAAGAATCGAATCCGAGTTAAGGACCTTCTTCCATGCCTCTTTCTTAGTTGTGGGGATAATTATCTCGGTGGGTAACACTGCCTCTTCTCCGTATGTCAAGCATAAAGGGGACATCCCTGTCGTATCTCACCTTGTCGTTCTATATGACCATAGCACGTTTGGGACCTGCTCGCACCATCCTTTATGGTGGCTTTCTAACTTCTTCTTCAACGTGGTTGCTATTGTCTTGTTCGTAGCCTCTCGCTTGTCCATTTCTTTGTGGATATAGAGGAGTTGACTTTCCGATGTATCTTGAATACGTTGAATAACATCTTCACGTTTTCTCCCTCAAATTGCTTCCCATTGTCGAGACGATTTACATAGAATTCCAAATCGCATATGATGTGCTCGAGAATAAAGTCATACACATCACCATCTCTTGTATGTTGTAACGGTTTAGCTTCGACCCACTTCGTGAAATAGTCCGTTGCTACTATTAAATATCTTTCGCTTATTCCCAGTCACGAATGGTCCTACAATATCTATGCCCAACATAGCGAATGACCAAACACTCAGTATGGAGTTCAAGATCGTGGATGGTGCATGTATCTGTTTCCCAAACCTTTGACATGCTTCGCATCTCGTGGAAATATTCTTCGCATCGTTGTGCATATGTGGCCAAAAATACCCTTGTGTCTTGGTCTTATGAACCAAAGATATGGTACCACTGTGATTGCCAGCATCACCATAGTGTATTGCCTTCATTATTTCTATCCCCTTTTTTTTGACAAACATCTCAGCAATGGGCCCAAAAAATGACCTTGATGTTTAATTTCTTCTACGAGTCCATAATTCGTGACTTTTCTTTTAATCTTATTCGCCTCAAATCTGTCACGAGGTAAATCTCCTTTCGCCAAATACCTATAAATGGGAGTTCGCCAATCTTCGTCATTTGATTTTATTTCTGCTTCCTCATTTTCCACGAGCATGACCTTTGTATCCTCATTTTATTTGCTCACTGATGGTTGCATTAGTTGTTCGATTCGAATATGTTTAATTGAGGAGTCAATGATCATTGAATCTATGAAAGCCAAAGCATCAGCATATCTATTATTTCCTCTTCACACGTGCCTCCAGATTACACTTGGTATTCGAGAAGAATATTTTTTCACGAGTTGTAAGTACTTATGCATCGTAGAGTCACTCGCATTGTCTCTTCCTTCAATCTGCCGAACCACCAATTGCGAATCACTAGTTATTCTTTTTTCTTCTAACTCCATTTCATTAGTTATCCTTAAAGCGTGTACCAATGCCTCATATTTTGTCTCGTTATTGGTTGCCATATATTCTAATCGAAAGCAATAAACTATTCTCGCCCCTCCCGGCGAAGTAAATACGATTCACATGCCTCCTTCTCAATTTGTTTGAAGACCTATCAACAAATATTTCCCATCTTCGTGGATGATTATCTTTGAGTAAGTCCTTCGGGTCTAGTCGTTCCTCATCCATATTCATCGGTTCCTCCACTCCTTCATCTTCCTCCTCGAGGGGAATTCGGCTAAAAACTCGTAATTATATGTGACTTCGTACAAGTTTGTACCTCGTACTTTAACCCGAATTGATCAATTTGAGTATTCCATCTTTCGATTCTTCCCACCCTCTTCGTGTTCTTCAAAACGGATTCTATTGGGACCTTAGTCAACACCTTGATCTTATGGGCTTGAAAATAAGTTCTCGACTTATGTCCGTATATACCAAGGCTAGTATTAACTTCGATCTTTGTGTAATTTCTTTCAAAGAGCACTGAAAGTTTTACCGATGTAAAAGATTGTCTTTTTACTCCTTCATCCGAGCGAAGTAATACCGCACTAAGAGCATTTGATGCGGCTTCGAGACAAATTAATAATTCTTCTCCGGGTTCGGGTTTCACAGGATGGACTGACTTGATGAGATATTCTTTTATGTTTTGCAATGACCGTTCGCACTCCTGCGTCCATGTGAGCTTCGCTCATTTCTTTAAGATGTCGAAGAAGTGTTTACATTTGTCCGAGGATCTTGAAATGAATCTTCCCAAAGCTGCTAATTGTCCGTTCAGTTTTTGCACATCTTTTATGGAGGCGGGGGATGGCATATCTAGTATGGCTTGAACCTTAGTTGGATCCACCTCAATTCCTTTCTTCGAGACTATATGTCCTAAGAACTTCGCTGACTCAACTCCAAAGATACACTTCGCAGGATTTATCTTCATCTTATATGCCCTCATTTGTTCAAAAATCTCTTTCAAATCTTCCACATGATCTCTAGATTCCTTGGTTTGCACGAGCATATCATCAACATAAACCTCTAACTTCGTGTGTACCCATCTAGCGAAGATCTTCTAGTTTCCGGCTCCTTTAATTTCTCTCGTTTTTTATAAATTAAGCTTTCTTTCTTTCTATCTTTCTTTTTTTGCGGTAAAGCAACGAAGGCTTCTTTGAGCTATTAATTTCAGATCTTTAACTCTTTAAGATGCTATGGCATCAGTTACTAAAATATCCAGCCACAAATACTGAGAAATTAACTCTTTAATATGCTATGGCATCAGTTACTAAAATATCCAGCCACAAATACTTAGAAATATGGCTTGCAGTTTTTCGATACATTAATGTGCACTTTTGAACCTCTTTCTCTGCAAAAGAAATCATTTATTTCACGTAGGCAAAAAACATGAAAAACATGAGGCTCTCTTAAATCTAGTTGGTTCGTTTTCTTTCTAGTTTCTCCACAAGTGTGACATACTCCAAAACTAACAAACAAATACGGTGAAGATATCACGTAAGCAAATTTGATATGGAACAAAATCAACCATCTTTGTTTACCACTCTCCCGGCACAACATCTTTAAGAGTAAAAGTTGAGATTCATAAAAGCATGTGCTAAGATTTCGACGTAGCATTTTGATAGCATCAATACGACAATGAGAGGATTAGCTTAGTAAACTAGGACATTAACCAAATGAATCTTACGAGCGGTATCATTTATCAAAACATCTTACTTCTAGCCGGTCGATAGACATGGATGTAGTACAATTTCGGAGTTGAGCAACAGGACGGGGTTGATAACTTTCGTATAGTTTTGTCGGGATTCTGGTGTATTCCAACTAAAGTTAATTTTTTACTTTGGTGTCTTGTACATGGAAAGTTGAATTCGAAAGATATGATGCAAAACAAGGGATGGATATTCACGGTTCTTGCATTCTTTGTGGAGATAGTAATGAGTCCCAAGATCACATTTTCATCCATTGTAATTAGGTTGCTCATAAGATCCTGTCTTCTCGTTACACCGAAGGGTCAATGGGCATGGGTCTTCCCAGGACTCAATGTTTAATCTTGCAAGGACTTGGCGGAATGATCATTTGTATACCAATGGTAAAATTGTTGGAAATTTCTTCCAAACATCTATTGTTTGGGGTTTTATGGAGGAAAAGCGCCGCACTTTTGAAGAGAAGTATGTGTTCAAAATCGACGAAGACTTGTGTTTAGATGTTAAAACTCTTGTGCTAACATGGGCTGCTTGGGTTTTGGTAACGAGTTCATTTGAACTTCTCTTACAGCATGCGCAATTGAAGTTACGTTTATACGTAACTTTCTATTTTTCCTTTGTCTTTTTTTGTTTTGTTTTTTTAACTACCTCTGGTAGTTTTTGGAAATTCTTCCGCTTTTAATAAATCTTTCTCTTCCGATCAAAAAAAAAAAAAAAAAAAAAGTACAATTTTCGGGTTCAAGTGATGTTCATTATTTCGTTATTTGTTTCGTGTTGTGTCCGAGGATTTGTCTTGAGGAAATTGAATGATAAACTTGTAACGATGATTTAATGGTTGAATTTGTTACATAATAGTAAATTAAAATTTAAATGCATGTCAAACAACCCATCGACACTTAAAAATAGACTTAGCCCAGCACCTTGTTCTATTTGCTAAGGTCGGTTCTTCGGGTAGCACCCCTTTGGGGATGAGGGGAGAACACAGGTGCCCCCTTACTAAGTGGGGTGCTATTTCGTCCCTTCTTTTGGATATGGGAAGCCGCACTTCTTCCTTAGTATTTTTCAGGTATCTACATTAAGTCCCCGATTTGTTTGGGCGAGGCGTTAGCCTCCTCAGCACCCTACCGCAACTCTCAAACGACCTTTCTTGAGCCTCGGCTTCTAATAGGACGCCTCCCATTAAGACGTCAAACGGTATAGGCTCACCATCTATTCGAGATATCCTTCAGGGAGAGATGTTCTCTTCATGGAGTGGCCCTTCTTCGGGCGCCTGTACTCTCCTTCAAAGACCTCCGCTTTCTACATTTTCAGAGGCTTGCTCCTTGCAAGTCCCCTTGTCCTTGTGTTTCTTAGGACTTGCTACTGGAGATTCCCCTCGTTATTATTGATTCTTGAGGGACTTGCCCCTCTGCAAGTCCCCTTGTCTCCGTACGAACTCATTCTATTCTTCCACCCATGCGTTCCTGGGGATTTCACTTCTTCGGGCGCCTGCACTCTTTTTTGTAGGCCTTCTCTACTCTCTGCGTTCCCAAAGGCTTGATCCTTGCAAGTCCCCTTGTACTTGTGTTTCTTAGGACTTGTGCCTAGCGAGTCCCCTTGTTATTATCAATCCTTGAGGGACTTGCCGCCTTGCAAGTCCCCTTGCCTTCGTGCGACCTCGCTCTATTTTTCCATTCACATTGTTCCCTGAGAATTCCGTAGTGGCTTGTGTTATTACTGTGACACATGGGATAGGTGAAGCGGTTATATCTTACGGTTACTTGCTAGGGTTAGCGTCGTTTCGGATTCTGACATGTCGTTTCAATTTCCCTTGATCATGTCTTTTTACCGTCTATAAATACTGGCTTCATATTTTTTTTTTCACCTCCATTCCTTCCAAAACACTCTCCCTCTTTATTTTCTCTTCTTATCACACTCTTTCTCTCAAGCGACATCAAAAATTTTTCTCCATCTTTTCTTTATCGCATCCTTCCACGGGCGGCATTAAATACACAATGAGTGAGTACGAGAGTTCAACTACCGAGAGCTCTTTGGCGAGGAGGAGGAGGCGCCTCATCTCCTTCTGTTTTTGCCCGAGGAAGAGAGGGTCTTTCCCGGGGAGGCGGGTAAGAGGTTGGCGACCCTCTTTTCTAGTCAAGGTTCTACCGAGAAGCTCGGGCGGGTGGCCACCCAGGTGTGTCTGTCGCCTCACTTTTGGACGATAAGTTCCTTCGACAGTTAGCAAGCCTTCCTCCTTTGATCCTCCAGTGATAAACGAAGAAACCAGTGATTGGCTTTTGGAGGAGGAAATCGAGCATCCGCCTCTTCTTCCGATCACTTCCCTCTGTCGGGTCGCGTTTTAATCGTGGCGATTTCGTCCTCCCGAAGATAGAAGTTCTTTCCAGGGCGACTCCTTGTCCGCAGTGGCAGCCATGGATCGAGTACATGCTTTCGGTCCCCTATTGTAGGGATGTAATTATCAAGTTGGGATTGATGGAGGCTCTTTCTTCGTCACGCTATAGGCATCTTACCAGGAACAACCGGGATATGATTCTTTGTCTCTTAGATGGATCCCTTTGGTCCCACATGCCTCCTTGCTTGGGCGAAGCATCGCCCACATTGGAAGACGTGGTGTCACTGACCGGACTTCCTCTCTATGGGAGTCATGACTTCAAAGAGGCGTCGAGTAGTCTGTCTGATGATGACAAATCCGTACTGGATTTTTTGAAGCAGGTGCGTATAGAGTCGAGGAAGTTAGTCGCCAAAACGAGTGTGCCTTCTGGAACACGAGAAGGTGCAGGAGGAACAACATCAAAGAAGGGGAAGGAGGCGGCTTCTACGGAGGAGGTTATCACCCATACAACCCCAGGGGGGGCCGCAAGCAGGCTGCACCTTGAACTTGTGGGTAACAATGTGGGCACCCAAGTTGACGGACGGCACGGGCCGGGAGACCCTTTATCCTCTCCCCGGATCTACCGAGCGACATGAGTTGGACGCTTTCTTGTCTTATTTTCTCTCTCACGAAGTCTTTGAGCATTCTCCGATAAACGCAAGTGAGGGATGAGTCGATGATCATGGCGATACTCATGTCCCGTGGTGTCTCATTCCCTTTGGCGCCCATGTTTCTAGGCGGGCTATACCATCATCTGGACTTGCTGGTAGGTGATATTCAAAGGGCTAACAACTCCTCCTTCACAGTCGAAACATTTGTTCCTGCCAACTTTATGCAGATGTGGGCGTGGGAGTATTACCGCCGTTATAGGCCAGAAACAAAGGTTCTGAGACTTACTGGTGAGCGGGTCGTGATCGCGGAGGATGGCACGAGTAAAGCACTATCACTTACCCCCGTTTCCTTTCCTCGAACGGCCCTTACGAGAAATTTGTTCCAAACCAATTGTTCGTTTGGCGCCCCTGCTAGATGATATCAACGAGTTCACTTTCCGCCCGTACGACGATATATGGTGCATGTGGAGAAGCCTCCCATCGGTTTGTGTCGCTCTTCCCAGAGGATTTTGTGGATGTCGCCTTAGACACTCCTACTTTGAACGCATGCAATTTCGTGGCGCCCGTGACGTGGTTATCTTCCATGTTTTTTTACAAGGGAAAGTTTTATGCTGAGGCTTATAATTTGAATCGCATTTCTCGTCAGGCGGGTTTCGACCAAGGGACTGGTTCTTACCTTTCGCCTTCATTCTCTTCGGACCCTCGGATGGTGGATGAAAGCTTTATGCGTTTTGTCTTTCCGGGTGAAAATCCTCGCTTTTGTCGACCGCCTTTCAACCCTCACTAATTCGCTTTTGCGAATCACTAGTTATTCTTTTTTCTTCTAACTCCATTTCATTAGTTATCCTTAAAGCGTGTACCACTGCCTCATATTTTGTCTCGTTATTGGTTGCCATATATTCTAATCGAAAGCAATAAACTATTCTCGCCCCCCAGCGAAGTAAATACGATTCACATGCCTCCTTCTCAATTTGTTTGAAGACCTATCAACAAATATTTCCCATCTTCGTGGATGATTCTCTTTGAGTAAGTCCTTCGGGTCTAGTCGTTCCTCATCCATATTCATCGGTTCCTCCACTCCTTCATCTTCCTCGAGGGAATTCGGCTAAAAACTCTATAATTATATGTGACTTCGTACAAGTTTGTACCTCGACTTTAACCCGATTGATCAATTTGAGTATTCCATCTTTCGATTATTCCCACCCTCTTCGTGTTCTTCAAAACGGATTCTATTGGGACCTTAGTCAACACCTTGATCTTATGGGCTTGAAAATAAGTTCTCAGCTTATGTGCCGCATATACCAAGGCTAGTATTAACTTCTCGATCTTTGCGTAATTTCTTTGTGACGAATTGAAAGTTTTTCGATGTAAAAGATTGTCTTTTCTACTCCTTCATCTGAGCGAAGTAATATCGCACTAAGAGCATTTGATGCATCTTCGAGACAAATTAATAATTCTTCTCCGAAGGGTTCTGGTTTTTGCAGGATGGACAGCTTGATGAGATATTCTTTTATGTTTTGCAATGACCGTTCGCACTCCTGCGTCCATGTGAGCTTCGCTCATTTCTTTAAGATGTCGAAGAAGTGTTTACATTTGTCCGAGGATCTTGAAATGAATCTTCCCAAAGCTGCTAATTGTCCGTTCAGTTTTTGCACATCTTTTATGGAGGCCGGGGATGGCATATCTAGTATGGCTTGAACCTTAGTTGGATCCACCTCAATTCCTTTCTTCGAGACTATATGTCCTAAGAACTTCGCTGACTCAACTCCAAAGATACACTTCGCAGGATTTTTCTTCATCTTATATGCGCTCATTTGTTCAAATCTCTTTCAAATCTTCCACATGATCTCTAGATTCCTTGGTTTGCACGAGCATATTATCAACATAAACCTCTAACTTCGTGTGTACCCATCTAGCGAAGATCTTCTAGTTTCCCGGCTCCTTTAATTTCTCAGTTTTTTATAAATTAAGCTTCTCTTTCTTTCTATCTTTCTTTTTTGCGGTAAAAAATAAACGAAAATTGCTTTGAGCTATTAATTTCAGATCTTTAACTCTTTAAGATGCTATGGCATCGATTACTAAAATATCCGACCACAAATCGAGAAATTAACTCTTTAAGATGCTACGGCATCGGTTACTAAAATATCCAGCCACAAATACTTAGAAATATGGCTTGCGGTTTTTCGATACATTAATGTGCACTTTTGAACCTCTTTCTCCGGAAAGAAATCATTTATTTCACGTAGGCAAAAAAACATGAAAAACATGAGGCTCTCTTAAATCTGGTTGGTTCGTTTTCTTTCTAGTTTCTCCACAAGTGTGACATACTCCAAAACTAACAAACAAATACGGTGAAGATATCCACGTAAGCAAATTTGATATGGAACAAAATCAACCGTCTTTGTTTACCACTCTCGACTACAACATCTTTAAGAGTAAAAGTTGAGATTCATAAAAGCATGTGCTAATTAAGATTTCGACGTAGCATTTGATAGCATCAATACGACAATGAGAGGATTAGCTTAGTAAACTAGGACATTAACCAAATGAATCTTACGAGCTGTATCATTTATCAAAACATCTTACTTCTAGCCGATCGAGATAGACATGGATGTAGTACAATTTTCGGAGTTGAACAGAGTGATGCGGGGGTTGATAACTTTCCGTATAGTTTTGTCGAGATTACGAATGTATTCCAACTAAAGTTAATTTTTTACTTTGGTGTGCTGTACATGGAAAGTTGAATTTGAAAGATATGATGCAAAACAAGGGGATGGATATTCCCAGTTCTTGCATTCTTTGTGGAGATAGTAATGAGTCCCAAGATCACATTTTCATCCATTGTAAGGTTGCTCATAAGATGCGGTCTACATTACAGAAGGGTCAATGGGCATGGGTCTTCCCAGACTCAATGTTTAATCTTGCAAGGACTTGGCAGAATGATCATTTGTCTACCAATGGTAAAATTGTTGGAAATTTCTTGGATCTATTGTTTGGGTTTTATGGAGGAAAGAAAGCTGTAGCACTTTTGAAGAAAGTATGTGTTCAAATCGACGAAGACTTGTGTTTAGATGTTAAAACTCTTGTGCTAACATGGGCTGCGAGGTTTTGGTAAACGAGTTCATTTGAACTTCTCTTACAACGTGTCGCAATTGGAGTTACATTTATCCGTAACTTTCCTATTTTTCCTTTGTCTTTTTTTTGTTTTTGTTTTTTTAACTACCTCTGGTAGTTTTTTGTAAATTCTTCCTCTTTTTAATAAATCTTTCTCTTCGATCAAAAAAAAAAAAAAAAGTACAATTTTCGGGTTCAAGTGATGTTCATTATTTCGTTATTTGTTTCGTGTTGTGTACGAGAAATCTGTCTTGAGGAAATTGAATGATAAACTTGTACCGATGATTTAATGCTTGAATTTGTTACATAATAGTAAATTAAAATTTAAATGCATGTCAACAACCCATCAGCACTTAAAATAGACTTAGCCCAGCACCTTGTTCTAGCTGCTAAGGTCGGGTTCTTCGGTAGCACCCCTTTGGGGATGAGGGGAGAACACAGGTGCCCCTTATTAAGTGGGCTGCTATTTCGTCCCTTCTTTTGGATATGGGGAAGCCGCACTTCTTCCTTAGTATTTTTCAGGTATCTACATTAAGTCCCCTGGCTGTTTGGGCGAGGCGTTGCCTCCTCAACAGCCTACTGCAACTCTCAAACGACCTTTCTTGAGCCTCGGCTTCTAATAGGACGCCTCCCATTAAGACGTCAAACGGTATAGGCTCACCATCAATTCGAGATATCCTTCGGGGAGAGATGTTCTCTTCATGGAGTGGACCTTCTTCGGGCCCGTACTCTCCTTCAAAGACCTCCGCTTTCTACATTTTCGGAGGCTTGCTCCTTGCAAGTCCCCTTGTCCTTGTGTTTCTTAGGACTTGCTACTGGAGAGTCCCCTCGTTATTATTGATTCTTGAGGACTTGCCCCTCCGCAAGTCCCCTGTCTCCGTACGAACTCATTCTATTCTTCCACCCATGCGTTCTGGGATTTCACTTCTTGAGCGCCCGCTCTCTCTTTGTAGGCCTTCTCTACTCTCTGCGTTCCCAAAGGCTTGATCCTTGCAAGTCCCCTTGTGCTTGTGTTTCTTAGGACTTGCGCCTAGCGAGTCCCCTTGTTATTATCAATCCTTGAGGACTTGCGCCTCGCAAGTCCCTTTGCCTTCGTGCGACCTCGCTCTATTTTTCCATTCACATTGTTCCCTGAGAATTCCGTAGTGGCTTGTGTTATTACTGTGACACATGGGATAGGTGAAGCGGTTATATCTTACGGTTACTTGCTAGGGTTAGCGTCGTTTCGGATTTTTGTCATGTCGTTTCAATTTCCCTAGATCATGTCTTTTTACCGTCTATAAATACGGGCTTCATATTTTTTTCACCTCCATTCCTTCCAAAACACTCTCCCTCTTTATTTTCTCTTCTTATCACACTCTTTCTCTCAAGCGACATCAAACTTTTTTCTCCATCCTTTCTTTATCGCATCCTTCCTTCTAGGCGGCATTAAATACACAATGAGTGAGTACGAGTTCAACTACCGAGAGCTCTTCGGCGAGGAGGAGGAGCGCCTCATCTCCTTCCCGTTATGCTTGAGGAAGAGAGGGTCTTTCCTGTGGGGGCGGGTAAGAGGTTGGCGACCCTCTTTTCTAGTCAAGGTTCTACCGAGAAGCTCGGGCGGGTGGCCACCCAGTGTGTGTCTGTCGCCTCACTTTTGGACGATAAGTTCCTTGACAGAGTTAGCAAGCCTTCCTCCTTTGATCCTCCAAAGTGATAAACGAAGAAACCAAAGGATTGGCTTTTGGAGGAGGAAATCGAAAACATCGCCTCTTCTTCCGATCACTTTCCTCTCGGTCGCGTTTTAATCGTGCGATTTCGTCCCGAAGATAGAAGTTCTTTGGGCGACTCCTTGTCCAGTGGCAGCCATGGATCGAGTAAATGCTTTGGTCCCTATTGTAGGGATGTAGTTATCAAGTTGGGATTGATGGAGGCTCTTTCTTCGTCCCTCTGGCGGGCATCTTGGAACAATAGGGATATGATTCTTTGTCTCTTAGATGGATCCCTTTGGTCCACACATGCCTCCTTGCTTGGGAGAAGCATCGCCACATTGGAAAACGTGGTGTCACCGACCGGCCTTCCTCTCTATGGGAGTCATGACTTCAAAGAGGCGTCGAGTAGTACTGTCACGATGATGACAAAACCCGTCTTGGATTTTTTTGAAGCGGTGCGTATAGAGTCGAGGAAGTTAGTCGCCAAAGCAGTGTGCCTTACGGAACACGTAAAAGGTGCCGTAGGAACAACATCAAAGAAGGGGAAGGAGGCGGCTTCTACGGAGGAGGTTATCACCCATACAGCCCCCGGGGGCTGCCAAATGGGCTACCTTGAACTTGTGGGTAAAAATGTGGGCACCCAAGTTGACGGACGGGCCTGGCTGGGAGACCCCTTATCCTCCTGCCGGATCTACCGAGCGACATGAGTTGGCCGCTTTCTTGTCTTATTTTCTCTCTCACGAAGTCTTTGAGCATTCTCAGACAAACGCCGTGAGGGATGAGTCGATGATCATGGCGATACTCATGTCGCGTGGTGTCTCATTCCCTTTGGCGCCCATGTTTCTGGCGGGCTATACCATCATGGACTTCTTTGGTAGGTGATACTCAAAGGGCTAACAACTCCTCCTTCTTCAATCGAAACATTTGTTCCCGCCAACTTTATGCAGAATGTGTGCGTTGGAGTATTACCGCCGTTATAGGCCAGAAACAAAGGTTCTGAGACTTACTGGTGAGCGGGTCGTGATCGCGGAGGATGGCACAGAAAGCACTATCACTTACCCTGTTTCCTTTCCTCGAACGGCCCTTTACGAGAAGGTTGTTTCCAAACCAATTGTTCGTTTGGCGCCCCTGCTAGATGATATCAACGAGTTCACTTTCCGCCCGTACGACGATGGTGCATGTGGAGAAGCCTCCCATCGGTTTTTATCGCTCTTCCCAGAGGATTTTGTGGATGTCGCCTTAGACACTCCTACTTTGAACGCATGCAATTTCGTGGCCGCCGTGACGTCGGGTTATCTTCCATGTTTTTACAAGGGCAAGTTTTATGCTGAGGCTTATAATTTGAATCGCATTTCTCGTCAGGCGGGTTTCGACCAAGGGACTGGTTCTTACCTTTCTCCTTCATTCTCTTCGGACCCTCGGATGGTGGAGGAAAGCTTTATGCGTTTTGTCTTTCCGGGTGAAAATCCTCGCTTTTGTCGACCGCCTTTCAACCCTCTAAAAGTCCCACGGCTTGGCCAAGGATTTGAAAGTTACACATAAATGGTTTTTACATTGGTTGAATGAAATGGAAGATGTACATCATGCCTTGTCGGTCGATGGCGTGATGGCTCCCCCTCCCAACGTGCCAGAACTTTATCGCCTGGGGCGCACTAGGATACCCTCGGATATCATGCGTTCTCATGGATTGTTTCCATGGCGCTAAGAGCAAGCGTGCCGCGGCTCCCCCGTCTCGGGGCAAAGGAAGCCGTCCTCATCGTCGAAGATTAGAAACGTCGTCCGTAACCTTTGCGGGGCTGTTCCTCAGGAGATTGAGGTAATTTTTGCATTGCTTCTCCTTTGTTGTTTCCTCGGTGACCTTGGGCACTTATTACTTTATCTTTTAGTCGGATCCCCCTCCACATGGTCCATTACGATACTTTGCTCACGAGTGGCTTAATGTGGACGTGAAGGATCTTCCTTAGAGGTTTGCCGAGATGCGAGCGTGCCGTGATCTTTGCATAGTTCCGTTTGCGGTTTCCCCGATCTTCCCGACTATCGTTTCGGATAGAGTCTTCGCTTTTGCTTAGAGGGCGATCATCGAGGGATCATCCCCATCTGCCTATTGGTGCTAGTTCTAGCTATGTACCTGGTCTTGGTGGTTTACCGAATCGGTTAGGTGATGTCTCAACAAGAATCATCAGTGCTTCGTTCGTCGCCGATTGACACGTGTTCATTCATTGTCTTTCCTTTATTAAATGGCATGTTGCCTTATATATATACACATAAGGGGGAAGTATAGGGAGAGTTATCATTCTCTTCCTCTCTTTGGAATTTTTCTCACACTTCTTTCTTGGGCTTTTTAGGGCGACGAGACAGGCAGCCTCTTGACTCGGGTGCTTCGGTTGGGAGTTCCTCTTCCTTTGTTCCTTCTACTAGTCGCCAAGAAGTTGTGACTTCTTCCTTTGTGAGTCACCATTTTTTTGACTCCTCTCTTTCGATAATTATTTCTAGGTTATGGGTAAACGGGATCGTTCGGAAACTAGAGATGGTCGTGACAAAATTAAAAGGACCAAAACTACGAGCGAGCATGGTCGTCGGGTTCCATTTTCCGGCGATTGTTCAACCCATTCTGTTAACTAGTGATGGGTATAGGGATCCGCCTGCTTTCATTCTTTCAAACAAACCCATGGAGCAACGCCGAGATCCGTGATGGGGAAAGTTATGTCTCGGTCTTTGGGTTTTGGGTGCCTCCTCGCTACGAGCCATTATACACTCCGGAGTAGCGGTGCGGCATGGCCATATTGCCTCGACGCGGTTTTTCCCAATGCTAACGTTCTTGTGTCTCATACCTTGAACGTCTTGGATGTGTTGGGCGAGATGGTGGAAAGTTGGTGACCACCCCTCAGTATGCAATTGCGGGGCGCGTCGAATCATTGATGATTCCGCCAATATGCGTTCTAATATTGGATGGCTAGAAGCCCTCTGGAGGGAGGCAGAGGCAAAGGAGAATGCTCGTCGGAATCAACTTCCAGTCATCGTCGCTGGTCTCGAGGAAAAGGTTGCCTCTGATCAGGCTAACTTGCAGAATTTGCGAGAGACTCAGCGGCGTCTGATTAAGGAGACGAGTGAGGTTGTCTACCAGATAGCTCAGGCCAAGAAGACGCTATAGGAGGATGAGCGATTGTTGGCGGACGCCAAGGCAGAAATGGCGGAGCAAAACGAGTCCTGAGCGCCTTGAAGATCCCGGGCGGCGGGGAGGGGGGCTTATTGTTAATTTCCTCCTATTATTTTTATGTTGGGTTATGACTTTATTTATTCTTAATTTTTTTTTTTTTTTTTTTATTTTATTGGGCAAACATCTCAACTTTGAGTTATGACTTTATTTGGATAACGCTCGTTCCTCGAGGTAGGGGCCTTTAAATATGATAGCTTATTGAGTCATCTTTATGTGTTTCGAGCGGCTAATGGCTAGCTACTATAGCTTGGTAGTGGAAGTATCTTTATTGAGGCGACTTACGGATGTTCACTCCGTTGTATGTAATTACCTTGAAGCGAGGGCATGCATTCGCATGGGATGCGATGGATGTGGAATCTCAAATGGAAAAACTTAGGCGTGCGGTAATAGGGTGCTGTGGGCTTATCGATCGGTCGTTCAGAGTTAAGGAGCCACCGGGTAGCTTTTGGTTTGGATTTGACATATGTTTCAGCTTCTCGTCGTGTTATTGACGTGGCTCTAGCTCAGGACTTGGCTGAGCTTATTACTCATACACGTGTTGAAAATTCTTAGGCATGTGGCTTTAGGTAGGTGTGTGTATATATGTGTCGTGTTTGGTTGTTTTCATTCTCTCTTGGGATATTCTTTTCTCTTTTTTTTTTTTTTTTTTTTTTTGGCGCTCTTCTTGATGTCTTGCTCGCTCGCCTGGCTAAAGAATGGGTTCTGACACTGGCTGCCATACCTCAGCACCCTTTGAAGGAGGTTTATGAGCGGGAAATTCAACGCCGATTGGAATCAAAGAGGAATGTGTACAAGGGCTACGGAGATGCGGAAAGCCACGGGCGAGCACGTTAAATTGGTCGGAATGTGCCAATACTTACTACATGGCGAGAGAAAGGGATTATTTCGCAAGTCGCCTTCGGTAAAGTGGAGCGTCGTTTTAAGCAAGCTGGGGTTGCTCGTACGAATGCACACGAAGCGATGCAGGGAGCTTGGGGTAGTTTATTTATGGTGGAAAAGGAGATTGCAAAGTATCAGGCCTTGTTAGCTGATTTGCAAGATTGACTGCTAGTGGGACCCCCCACCCATTTTTGTTAAATAGTCTTCGGTGTGATGCTTCTTGTCAATTCATTTTGCTCTCAAACCCTTCTTTAGACTAGTTGTGATGGGTCGAGAAGATTTGTTGTTGGAGGTTGGGCGCCTTGAGCGTATGGCTAAGGCGTACGTGTGATGTTGAACACTTTGTAAAAGAGAACAGACTTTACTCTCGTTTCTTGGCGGGGTTTGAGCGAGAGTTGCAAGAGGCTATTTTCAATATCGTACTAGCGGCACTTCCTCTTTTAGAACGGCGACAGTTGTGTTTTTGAGCGGATGAACCAGTAGTTATAATGATTATGTATGTACGCATATGCTTACGGCATTTTAGAAAGTGCTGTTAGAGATGCTCAGTCTCTTCTGAATGTAACCTCTAAGGCGACTTTATCATTTGTAAATCTGTCGTTTGATGTTAATGTTTTGAAAGATGTTCTCCCCCCCTTTTTTTTTACAAATTTTTATGAATGGAACTGTTATCAAGGGCGTCTGTGTTGTTAGGGACGCCAGGGCCTTTCGTTATCGTGAGAGGGAAAATGTGCTCTCCCCGTCTCTTTTTTTTTTTATGAATGGAACTGGTACCAAGGGCGCCTGTGCCGTTAGGGATGCCAGGGTTGTTCCTTATCATGAGAGGAAAAATGTGCTCCCCCCTCTCTTCTCTTTTTATTTTTTACAAACTTTATAAATTTCAAATGTTATCTCATGGGCGCCTTTGCCGTTAGGGATGCCAGGGATGTTCCTTATTGTGAGAGAAAAAATGTGCTCCCCCCCTCTTTTTTTTTTTTTTTTTTTTTTTACAAACTTTATAAATTTCAAATGTTATCTCAAGGGCGCCTGTGCCGTTAGGGATGCCAGGGATGTTCCTTATTGTGAGAGGAAAAATGTGCTCCCCTCTTTTTTTTTTTTTTTTTTACAAGCTTTATAAATTTCAAATGTAATCAAGGGCGCCTGTGCCGTTAGGGATGCCAAGGCCGTTCCTTATCGTGAGAGGAAAAATGTCCTCTCTCTCTTTTTTTTTTTACAAACTTTATAAATTTCAACTGTTATCAAGGGCGCCTGTGTCATCGGGGACGCCCGGGCCATTTCTTAATGTGAGGGAAAAATGTGCTCTCCCTTTCTTCTTTTTTTTTTCTTTTTTTTTATTTTACGAGTGGAATTGTTATCCGGGGCGCCTGTTCTGTTAGAGATGCCAGGGCCTTTCCTTATTATGAGAGGAAAAATGTGCCCTCCCCCTTCTTCTTTTTTTGTTACCGGGATGCAGAAACACTCATGCTCCATAGTGGGTGTATAAAGGATTTAGACACTCGTGTCCCAAAGAGTGGGTGCATGGAGGATTTAGACACTCATGTCCCAAAGAGTGGGTGCATGGAGGATTTAGACACTCATGTCCCAAAGAGTGGGTGCATGGAGGATTTAGACACTCATATCCCAAAGAGTGGGTGCATGGAGGATTTAGACACTCATGTCCCAAAGAGTGGGTGCATTGAGGATTAAGACACTCATCTCCCGTAGAGTGGGTGCATTGAGGATTTGTTTAGTACACACCTTGAAGGGTCGAAACACGCCTTATTCATATAGTCTGGTTGATTACATGTAGAAGGTTTTAACCACTTCCCATTGATTTTTTCATTGGGTTTCCCCTTTATAAACATCACCGTCCTGCGTGCTCAATCTTGTAGTAGCCACTTTGTCCGCCGCTCGATACTTTCTCGAATGGGCCTTCCCAGGTTGGGTGCAAATTTTCCGGCACTCTCATTACGAGGGACATGATGTGAAATATCAAGGACAGTATTTACACTAAAGCTCCTTGGCTTAACCTTTGGTTGTAAGCTCGTGCCATTCGTGCACGGTATCTCTCAAAGATCGGCGTGTGCAATATCTCGTTTTTCTTCAATCGTGTCCAATACTTGGAACCGTTTCCTATCCTCGGGTTGAAGGCCGCTTGCTGCGATGACTCAGGAGGACGCGATGACGATTTATGCTGGTAGAATAGCGTCTTCTCCATAGACTAGGGTGTATGGTGTGGCTCCAGTAGAGGATCTTTTTGCGGTGCGATACGCCCAGAGTGCCATGGGTAATTCTTCATGCCATAGTCTCTTATTATCATATAGGTTTCGGCTAAGAATTGAAGCAAGATTTTGTTGGTAGCCTCGGCTTTCCATTCCCTCTTGGGTAGTAAGGAGAGACGTCTTGCGCTTGATATGGAAGGATGCTAGTAAGTATTTGACGTCACTATTAACGAAGGGTGTACCATTGTAGGACATAATGCACATAAGTATTCCAAAACGTGTGATGATGTGCTATTTAATGAAGGCAACGATGGTGGCGCAGTCGTGTTTTTTAATGGGATCGCCTCTACCACTTAGTGAAACACTCCGTAGTTGTTATGATGTATTTGTCTTAGCTTAGAGGACTTTGGTGTGATGGGTCCAATGATGTCCAACCCCGGGTATGGAAGGGCCGGGAGTGTAGCCACGTTGTGCGGCGTGGTATGCGGGCGTGTATCAGTTTCCATGAATACGCATTGTTCACATTTAGGACATACTCGGGTGTGTCACTTTCCATTGTAGGCGATGTGCTTTGCTTCATAAATTTGCGCAAACAATCTAGCTTTCCCTTGATGCTCGCCATCATGAGTTAGATCCATAATCGTGTGAGAGCCTCGCCTTGTCGAGGCATTTCGGGGTTTGTTGGTTGAAGCTTATTCGAAATAGCTTTTGATCGAGGACAAAGTATCTTCTCGATTTCTTGACTAAACGGAGGGCAATCTTTTTATCACTTGGTAATGTACCATTTGTTAGATAGGCGATATAGGGTTCTCGCCAATCTACTGCGTCCTCTTCGACGACGCAAATTTCTGCTTCTTGTGGAGCACCTTGGCAAATCGGACAATTGTCTTGAAGCACCTTGGCTGTTCGGCCATGTCTGGCCAGTAAAATCCTGCTCGTTGAATTCGGCGATGCAGCATGATAGATGCGCTATGGCCACAAGTTTGAGAGTGTATTTCTTCTAGATTTTCTTTGATCTCGGTTGGTCCAAGACATCTTCAAAGTCCGCCACCCGTTGTGATAAAATACAAATCTCCTTCGAGAAGAGTATAATTCTTTAACATTTTCCATGAGAGTTGCCTTTCTACTGGAAGTCGCTTGAGATCTCGCTATTATTACTCGTCGCCGGTCTAACTCTTCCATAGCGGCTCTTTCCTCTAAGGCCATAGGGAGGTTTTCCTGAGGATAGTGATTACTTCTTTGTCTCCTTGTAGCATTTGTAGTTTTGACGCCATGGTTGCCGGTGCGTGCGTGCTTGTTCACTAGACGTCCCATGTGCTCTATAGTAATGTGTGGTCGAAGCGTCGCATTAGCCTTTGTGCTTTGTCTCGAAAAATAGCAGTGTTGGTTCCTTCACATGAAAATCGTCTTCTATTTGATTGACAAGGACCCACGAGTCGCCCATGACTTCTAGGGTCGTAGATTCCCATTTATAGCGCCATCTGCATCCCTATGAGGAAGCTCTCATACTCTGATACGTTATTGGTACAAGGCTAATCAAGTTTGTAGGCATATGGTCTTAGTTCGCCTTCTGGTGATTCGAAAACAATACCCACACCTCCATGACTTCCATATGAGGAACCATCAAACGACATCTTCCATTTTCGGGACGGCACTTCTTCCGTTATAGCGATTTCACTTAGGTGAGGTCGGTGTGTATATCGAGGTGTCGGATCTGGGAATGCCGCCGTGAAGTCTGCGATCGCTTGTCCCCGAACCCCTTGAGGTAAACCGCGTGAAATCAAATTCTAACAGTTTGCATTGACAGCGCGGCTTACTCCGATTGAATAGGCTTGGTGGTTAGATAGACGATTGGGTTGGTTGCTGCTACCACATAGCATTTATGTTTGAGTAGGTAATGGCGTATCTTCTGCGCCGCCAGAATCAATGGTAAGCAAGCTTTCTCGGTGGGTACGAAGCTCACCATCTTTCAAGGTTTTACTTAGATAGTAGATGGGAATAAGGTTGGCTCCGACCATGTCTTGAGCGACCAACACTCCAATTGCGATTCTTTGTATGCGCGAGGTATAGGTCAAAGGCTCGCCTTTTTATAGGGAGGGCGTAAGACGTGCGGATGGGAGAGCCATTTTTTGATCGTTTCAAAGGTTTCTTGTTGCTCTTCCCCCCACATGAACTTCGCGTCTTTTTTTAGCATCGGGAAGAAGTGTTCAAGGTTTGCGCCAATCCTGGGATGAAGCGTCTTACATAAGAAACCTTGCCTATCAGCTTTTGAAGTTCTTGTTTACTCTTCGGTGGCGCATCGATATGATGGCTTTGGATTTAACGGTATCAACTTCGATCCCTTTGCTAGTGACTTGATACCCAAGAATTTCCCCTTGGTGACTCCAAACACACATTTGGACGGATTCATCTTTAAATTGAAATTTCGACATCGTTGAAGGACTCAACGAAGATACGAGGCGAATTCTTCTAGCTTCTTTGCTTTAATCACAAGGTCGTCCACATAAATATCGACAATCTCATGATTCATATCGTGGAAGATGGAAGTCATCGCCCGTTGATAAGTCGCCCCAGCATTTTTTTTAATCCAAAGGGCATGACGACATAATAAAAGTTACCTATGGGTGTGGAAAACGCCGTCTTGTCTGCGTCGCTTTCCTTCATCCTGACTTGGTTGTAACCACTATGCCCGTCCATGAATGCGTACATATCATACCCACACGTTGCGTCCACCGTCATGTCGATGTTGGGGAGAGAAAATTCATCTTTGGGGCAAGCGCGATTCAGGTCTCGGAAATCCACACAGCATCGAATGGTTCCGTTCTTTTTATCTACAGGTACAATGTTCGCGAGCCATGTTGGCTAATGTATGGGTTTAATATACCCGCTTCCGGTAGCTTCGTCACTTACGCTTTTATCTCGTGCTTCGGTTTCATAGTGGAATTGGCGTCGGGGTTGCCATATGGGTTTACTGCTTGGGTTGACTTTTAGTTCGCCCAGCGGACCAAGGCGGGGTTTAATCGGCATATCTCGTGCGTTGCTTCGTCTTTGTTTGGGCGGCGCGTTCTTCTTCATTCTTTCCAGGCATGCGGGGCGTCCTCAGCTTTCGAGTCTCCATCGCTTGGCAATGTTGACTTCTTTTGTCGGGGCTTCCTACTGATTGCTATAGCGGTACACATGACGCCCATCCGGGCGAGACACACCTTCCGGAATCGCCGCTTGTCTTCTTCAACATAATCTTTTTTTTTCGCCCTTGGCTAGTGCTTCCTTGTTGGTAGGTCGTCTCCCAGTCTGGAATTGGGTTGAAGTGGATACGGGTCACCACCTCACTAGGTTCGCTCCGGACCATCGAAGAAGGCGATTCAAAGATAGCACGCCTCATCGGCGGAGAAAGGATTCTCGGTGGCTCGGACTCTCTTTTGTTTCCCCTTGAGGATGAATTTGACGCATTGATGATAGGTAGATGACACGACTCCGTGTTTTGTGTATCCGGGTCTCCCAATAAGATATGATAAGCCGTGTTTACGTCCATCATGAAAAGGGCTCAATTGCGTTTATCGGGCCCACTTTGACTTCGAGATTGATCATTCCGATGGTGTGTTGACTTAGATCGCCAAAACCTTGGATCCTTGTTTGAAATTTCTTGATTTCCGCTTCTTTCCCGCCAATGCTCTTCAAGATGCGAGGTATCGAGTTGATTGATGTGCTGTATCAATGAATGCCCGTTTAAAGGTATCTTTCTTTACTCTAGATGTAAGATACGGCGGCGTGTGTGGTCGCTAGACCTTGTCTTCCTCGGTGAAAGTTATGACATTGGTTGGAAGTGGATACTTCCTATCCAAGTAGGCGCTCACATCTTCTCTTGTTTGCGATTCTAGTTAGAAATATTGATGCTAGATGCCTTTGGGCGGCATCGAAGCCTAAAGCGTTGAAGAAGTTTGCAAATAGAGGCTTCTTCGCCCTTGTTTCTGCTATTTGCTCGGTTGTTCCTTTGATGATACGACATATATTTCTTCTCCCGCTACTTCCATTGGGCACCCTTCTTCTTCCCTAGGGTCATGAGTTAGGGCCGCTACCGAAGTGATCAGTAGCGGTTAGTCTTGTATGCCATTATCGCCTCCAACATCTACTTCTCCATTCCGTTGTTTGTTTTAGATCGGCCATTTGAAAGTCCAGCATTCCCTAGTAGGATGATCTACTCTCCCATGGAATAGACAATAACGCGGATTTCGCTTGTCGGCATCGTAGGAACCTTCTAGGTTACCGGAAGGATAATATCACCAGTTTTAATCCACTCTTTTAGCAAACCAATCGCTTGTTCGTAGGAACATGGGAAATCGTGCGGCTCTTGTTACGATCTTCTTTTCCCTCGTCTATTGTCATTGCTTGGTGGACCTCGCCTCTTTGGCGCTCCTTCAACCTTCTTTCTTGGCGTAGGGCGGCCGAATGAGACCGGATTTCTCGGCCGCCTCAATTTCTTCATTCGTTGCATCGGTCTGCAAACGCTTCCTCAAGATCGGCAAACATGGTTATCCGGGCGTTTCGAACATCCGGCGTGTTTTAGGCTCAAGCACCGATATGCGAGATGTTCACCAACTCCTCTTCGGGTACTTTCGTCCGATATTTGAGGGATTAACTTCGAAGCGTACCGCGAACGGTTTGAGCTCTCTCCCCTCTTCGGGGTTTGGTATTTCCCAAGTCGAAATGGAAATCTTTACGAGGTTTGGAGTAGAACTTTTGCATGAATGCTTCTCGCATCTCGCCCCACGTATCTTGTTGGGCTTCAGGGAAATGTACCAAGTGAAGGCGTCTCCTGTCAGGGTTTTCCCGAATTCTCTCATGCATACAACTTTATCTTGTGCATACTCGTTGAGCGACATGGTAAATCAATGCATATGTTCCGTCGCATTATCGCTCCCCTCAAACACCCTAAACTTTGGCGTCTTGTACTTGGCTGGCATCGGTGCTGGACGGGATTTCGGGACGGGATGGGTGATGTTATAGTGTAGGCGCTAGCTTGGGTTTCAAGGCCGTATCTTTCTTCAAGCATCTTGGTAAACTTTCCATCGGATAGGGCGATCCGGGCTTGCTCGTCTATCATGAGCTGGTTAGCGGACAGGTTGGGCGCGATCGCCCACGAGGGTCGAAACCTTTGGTCTTGATCGAAGTCACTACGGTGATTCAATCGTGGCGAATCTAAACCTTCTTCGTGATTCCCTCCGGTCGGCGAGTCGATAGCTGCCAATTTCGCTGGGGAGAGCTTGTCTCGCGATCGTTTTCTTCTATATCAAACAACATCTGTTCCATCTCAGTGAGCGGTCCATACACGCGTGGTTGAGCCTGGCGTGTGAACTTTTCAGTGTCCATGTGATGAATTGTGCGCTAAGCTAGTGACCTAGTCTCCCACTGTGGTCGCCAAAATGTACACGGTAGAGAATATAAAGGGTACAGATAGAGGTAGGTTGTAGAGACTAGTTCCTAGAAGTAGAACACAATTTCCCACAATGATATCACCGAGTCCTTTCATTGGGGAAAGGACCCCTATTTATAGTTATTTCCTCAAATGGAAATGTTAAGTGTGTGTCCTTTCCTACTTCCCTTATCTTGCTACTGTCCCTTATGACCGTACAACTGTACCTTAGATCCTTCTAGAAGACATGTCTTGACTTAGTAGCACCCCCTTTGGGGATGAGGGGAGAACCTGGGTGCCCCCTTATTAAGTGGGGTGCTATTTCGTCCCTTCTTTTGGATATGGGGAAGCCGCACTTCTTCCTTAGTATTTTTCGGGTATCTACATCCACCGCCACCACCAAAGAAGAATAAACCCCAAGCAGCAAAAACAGAAGCGCCTAAGAATGGGTATTATCAACCACCTGACCTTGACCTTCTCTTTGTTACACCACCACTCTCATCATAAACGGAGAAACTAGCTACTGCTGCGCTGCTGAGAAAGGGATATATAGCCAAGTAGTAACAAACTTAAAATTAGTAGTCTTTTATTTTCAAAGATTTTCATACGTTTGTATATAGATCATCAAATCACTTCCAGCAAAAATAAAATAGAAGGATTAAATGAATGCATCTTGTTTATCTTTGTCTGATTTTGGGGGTTAATTTTTGCGGAAAATGGGTCATTTGTCCAAAAAAATTTAAAACACGGTTCAAATGGACGAGTAAAAAATTTTATGGGTGAAATGGACAAAAAAAAAATAGCAAGGATAAAACTGGATGCATCCTGTGTAAAATAAAAAAAAAATATTTGAAAATGGACAGGATGAAACTGGTTACATCCTGCCTATTTTTAAATTTTTGTCCATTTAAAAGCAGTATCTAAATCATTGGCCCTTTTCACCTGTGAAATTTTGATTTTGGTCTTTTTAACCAAATTTTGTGTAATTTTTGTCTAATTTTGGGATTAGGTGTTAATTGAGCTAGTGATTGTGTGCATGAAATTGGACATGTATTTTTGCCACCATGACAGTTATCATCTTCAAGATGTTAAGAGTATGTACAGGGAATAAAATCAAGGAAAATGCGGGGCTCGTGAAATTTAAAAGATTTGACGGTACAACTGTTTGGTAGTCAGTTGTTGATTTATACTTGTAGTCGAATTTTCATACTAAAAGAGGCCATGGGGCTTTTAATGTGTTAGATAAGCCATGCAGCTTATCAAAAGATTTGGCATATGCTACAATTTACTGTCAAATATAAGGGTAAAAAATAAATAAAGAAAACCTATTATAGGGGCTCCAAGAAAAGAGTTTTTGAGAAGCGACTGCAGTGGTGCGAAGTATAACCAAAGACCAAAGAGGGAAAAAAACCAAAATTTGGGTTTAGTCCAGTATGTGGACGCTACGGGTGGAAGACTAAATTTGGTGGAGCGTAGAGTATACGTTCTTTGGGTGGGGGCGTGAAGTATACGTTCGCTGGGTGTGGGCGTGAAGTATACGTTCGCCTGGTGATGGGGCGTGGATTATATGTTCGCCTGGGGTGTGGGGGAGATTTCGAAAATTCAAAGAAAAAAATAAATAAATAAATAAAAAACAATGGGGCGGAGGTAAACTCAACGCCCCATTCAAAAAATTCAAAAATCTTCATGGGGCGGTGGTATAAACCACGCCCCATTCAAAATCAAAAAAAAAAAAAAAAAAAAAAGGGCGGAGGTATAAACCACGCCTGGTGTGGGCGTTGAGTATACATTCGCCCGGTGTGGGCGTACATTATAAACCCGCTTGGTTTGGGCGAACATTATATCAACGCTCGACTATATTTGGGTTTAGTCTTTGGTCCCCGACCAAATATAATCGCCCACTGTTGATTTAGTCTGGGATTTGGTCGATGGTCCGTCCCGCTACGCCTGGTTCAGAGACCAAATAAATGGGTTTAGTCGCCCACTGCAGTTGCTCTGAGGGCTTCTAAGGATTCAAATATCCTATAATGAAGATAAGGGACCTAATTTATAAAAAAAATACTAAAATACCCTTAACATATTAAATATTGAAAACCTAAAACTAATTTGTTTTCATTCATCTCCTTTAATTCTTCCATTTTCTTCTTCCCATCACCTCCATCGCTTATTTCTTCGATTGATCGTCAATTCTCAAAATAATTCATTATCGATTAACACCATTTAATCCACCCGCAATGACTTCAATAAGGTAAAAATCAAAAACCCATCTTATTTAATTGGTTTCAATGCATGGATAAGCGGAATCGATCGAATTGGGTTTTTGAAAAAACAGTTTCAAAACTGTCTACGGTTGGGAAATATGAATTTTCTATTTGTCTTTGCACTCTTTTTCCTTTTTGATGGTTTTGTCCCAATCGGGTTTTCCACTCAAAGGTTTTAACGAGGCAAAATGGTGGTTGAAGCAAAGTAGGTATTTATCTTGTTATTTCAATTGAAATTTTAATTCAACATTATTTTGGTATTCCACACTTTATCAATATTGTTCGTATTAATTATAAGCTACTACGATGATCGAATCTGGCAGTTAACCCTAAATGAAAAAACGATACAGTTCAAGTATACCGCGCAACGTCTCGACACCTCAGTAGATAGGGTGAGGCACGATTCGAGCATTTTTACCCTATCTCAATTTTATCCCCATCGACTTGGCAAAAAAATGTGGCGAACATTTTCATCTCATCTGCACGTGAAAATTTACACATCCCGGACTAACGCGCATCTTGAATAGCAGAACCGGCCCCCCCAATTCAAGATAGCGAAAAACTCAACTTTTCATTCCATGCGAGCAAAATGCGACAGGAGGTGTACCCTGTGAGCATGACACAAAACATCTTTGGGGCGAGTTATATGTCACCTCAACCATTTGGGGGCAAGATATGTAACACTCCGCCGCAATCAACACATCCACTGGGACGAGTTGCGTAACACTTGAGCAACACGCTCGGGGGCGGTTATGTAGCACTCAAGAAAAATGCAAAATCAAAGAAACCCGAACTTCTTAACCCATAACAAGGTTATGGATTAAGAGGAGCGATGTTTGTACCCCTAATATTCTACACAAATAAATGGGCTAACCTAGGCCTCCAAAACTCCTACTAGTAGCAAATGAGGTTTATTGGGCCTAAGGTGCTTCCCATTGTTTACCCAAGAATGGCTAACTAAAGCCTAACAAACACCTCCCAAGGAATCCCATGTGCATAGGTTCAAATCAAGCATCTAGGAGCCCCATCACCTGTGCCACATCATTACTAGGCTCGATCAACCGGCGACCGACACATCAGCCGCCACGTCAGCACGCATGACACGTCATCAAAGTGCCACGTCACCAGGTGTGTGCTGACGTGGCAGGTGTCACACCAGCAGGACAGATGCCACGTCGGCCAGAGGCCGACATGGCAGAGTGTCACACCGGCGGGGCCAGATGCCACGTCGGCGGGTGTGATGATGTGGCAGAAGCAGGCGCCATGTCGGCAAGAGTGCGATGTGGCACCGCCATATCTAAATGACGGACGCCATGTCGCAAGAAAGTCGCCGCGACAGCTTGACTCACGACGTGGCATGTGACATGTCACGGATATCGACGTGTGAGTGCTTCACGTAACACCGTCCCGTGCAGTCAAGAATTAACACCGCTGTCGGCATATTCTAACGCGTCGGCATATTCTTAACAACGTCGACATATTCATAATGGCGTCGGCATATTCTAACGGTGTCAGACATATGACTAACGGCGTTGGCATCTAGTTAACGGCGAGAACCTACGGCAGTTGCTGCAGCTGGCCAATACGGCGGCCCATCGAGCGGCAATCGGCGATTAATTATGAAAGTCGTCGATTAATTATGAAGTGACGATTAATCGGCGTTTAATTTGTCATTGATTCGGTGTTGCGCGATGTAGCTTGGTCCCGTAGTCCCGGATATTTGCGCCCGAGTCCTATGACTCGAGGATATTGTCGCCCCGTCTGTTTACACTCACTATTCTTACTCATTTGGTTATCCACACCTCATTATAATTCCTTAACCATAATGGAAGTTTCTGGAATATTCTGGGTGCCATGCAGGGGATGTCAATGCCAGAGCATGCAACCATGCAGTCATGCAGGCATGCAGGACAATTATTGCAAGGAGACATGCAGGGACTGTTATTGCAGGGAGGCATGCAGGGGCCAGTTCTGGCAATTGATATCTGCCATAAAATCAAAGAAATCAAACGGAAATTCGCTCATATAAATAGAGGGATTGACAACCCCAAAGGTAAGCAATCTTCCATACCAAAAACTTCGTGAAAAATCCAATAATCGACTTTAGCATCAGAGGGTTTTGCGGAACACCCCTTCTCCATAATTCAATTGAAGATCAAGGTCACGGAACGATTATCGGCAAAATCATCATACAAATTTTCGTGTTTGAGGTAGAAGTAATTTTACCTTACAAACATTACTCGTGTTGTTTTCATATTAAAGATGGATAATCACCCTAGAAAAAACACAACATTAAAAGTCCTAACAAGAAGATTCATTTACTACTGAATCAAATTAATGGTGAGCTTCTTGGCTAGTTGTGTGTCTTGAGCTTGTGAGTTAGGTATTGAAATGTTGTTATATATCCATAAAATACTCCCCACTTACGCCTTTGACATTTGGATGTAACGCGACATAGCATGTTGTTGATGTCTTCGAAACCATGAGAGGAGGGTTTGTAAGAATAAGTGCACGTGCACTGCGCACAGTATATGTGCTGCATGTGTAGTTTAGGTTGCAAGGATGGTCAAAGGATTGGCAATGCTGTGGTTGTAAGGAAGCCGGAGATGGGGCAACTTTCTTGAGAAGGGTCCAGTGGGATTGACTACCACGTCTCCAGCCCTCCCCATTGCCATTTATTTTATTTAAGTTTTTCTTGATCTGTATGGATTTGGTGATTACGTGGACTCCCTACCATAGATGTTACTATGATTATCTCTTTCTAAATTTCAAGTCGAGCGTTGGTGTGAGATTTGATTTTCCTAAAAATAACAGGAAACGCCAGTATAGGTGCCCTTGGCATATAGTCCATAAGGCTTCCAGTTTATTTACACGTTGATAATAAATATATCA
>JAJJWW010004442.1:0-25270 GCA_023531295.1 Papaver armeniacum
CTACAAGAAAACTTGGATTTACCAATTATTTTCTTACCAACTACAGATTGATGAAACTCTCCAAAGAACAACGTTTTGTAACTAAAATCAATTCTAGTCGGATAAACCTATATCCACCGAAGGTTTTCTAACAACAACAATGAGGAACTCTTTAGCAACAATGACTTAACAACTGTAATATCATACTTGTTCTTATTACCCTCCAACCACCATTTTGAGGCAACCAAAACGCACCCTAGAAGGTACATATCTTCCGTCACTCTTCTTAGCCACCATAAAAATCTGTTAATAAACACCTAAACCGACCATCCAATTATTGTCGTTGTAAGTAGCTATCATCCACGAGAATTTGGCAACTTTAAAGTACAATAGAAGGTAAATACTTCAAGCCACTCTGTGTCGCCTCCAAGTTATTCTGTCGATAGACACTTGTACCAACCCATCAGTTTGTTGCTTGGTTAATAACTTCCAGCCACCATAATATGGCAACTTTGCAAAGACATTCACGTTCAAAAGTTTTCTTCTTTTGTAAACAACATTTGGTATTGGCAAGAGTTTATCGCTAGAGTGTCTATGTGATCTAAATGCATCATCTTATATTTTCTGTTAAATCATTAACAAAAGTGGATTCCGTTTGGAAGTATATTGACTAGTCTCCCGGAATTGAATTTTGGAGAAAATGAAACCAATTCTTGGGAATTTGTTTTAACACGATAAAACTCGTACTTAATTCATTCGTTCTAGAAACTCAATATCCCTCGTCCATTAATGGAACTTGATCTAGGAAAACACTTTGAGAATCACCTATTTTTTAAATGTGATTTTCATGGATGTACTTGCATCCAACGCCCAAAGGTGTATCAAGTAGAATTTATTTCAACATGATTAAACTCGTACTTAAAATGTTCATTTTGAAAACTCAAAATTATCCGTTCTCTATTAGAAACTTGATTTTTTATCAATTGTGCAACTTTCGATGCCCAAAGTGTATGTATTAAGTTTAATTTATTTTAACATGATAAACTCATACATAACTCATTTTTTCTTAAAACTCAAGATCACTCTTTCATTGTTGTAAACTTGATCTAGCTTTACTCGAAACCATTTTGGGCATGGAACTCATTTATATCTTGATTGACTTTACTCAAAAACCATTTTGAGCATGGAACTCATTTATATCTGATTTGCATTCAATTATATTGGATATGCATAGAGACATCAACTGAAAAAGGTGGAAATCGAGTAAGATTGTTGGGTATCGTATTAAATTATTAAATTGAAGTATAATAGCGATAAGTGCGCATATAAGGTCCGAACTCCCCGTCAAGGGTCATAAATGATTTTTCGAGAAATAAAAAATCAAGTATAATATTGGTGTGACTAGATTCAAATTTTTCCGCGTCGATTTTATTTTCTCTTTTGTCATCCTATAGTGGATTAATAATGTGCAAAACCGTTTCATCGGATTCAACTCGTGTATTTTCGATCCCCGAAAAACTTAACTGGTTTGATTCAAGATATCACCAAAACCGAGTAAAATTCATTAATTTTCATAAAATTAAAATTATCCCAAAATATTAGATAAGATAAACAATTACTCATAAAAACAATTACTTAAACGGACCGGTCGGTTTAAAGTGTGACGAGAACTATACATGGCCTCGAGTACAAACCATTACATTTTCAAATGGTCATTGCCTCACTCAAACCGACATAAACATCTTTTAGTCCATGCTCCTCGCCACCATCCACTCATCCATCGCTAGCCATCCATTACGCATTGATCCTAAGTGGAAATTGAAAACATAACAGACAACAAAGAAGGTCATACGGATCGGTGACCTGTCCCAAAATTCTACCCAAATTCAAAGACACGTACATCGCACACGTGAACCACACACTAGAAACTAACCCTAATCGTTTCATTGGTTTCATTTCACACTTCTCTTCCTTTCCTTTCTCCCTCCTCTCTCAGCGGCGGAACTCGCTTTACAATATTTTCTTCTTCATTCACTGAATCACTGTCCACTCCAATTGATTAACAATAAGATTCAAGAAGCCTCTAATGATAACAAAGATCTACAACAAATCACGACCACACAGATGGAAAAAAAAAACAAAACGTAAATTCTCTAATCCCCGTCTCTTTGTAGATTTTTTCTCTTCTGATTTTAGAATTAAAGATCCAAGTGTTTTGATTGCAGTGTTGCTGATGGGATATTCTTAATCTGCTGAAGATGGTTACCCTGTTGTTGGATTTAAGGTTACAAATTATGGGTTTGTTTTGATATCGGTCTCAGTCTCTGACGCCGCCTCTTCCTCGTTCACTCCTATTTTTTTCCCTCACCTATTCTCAGATCTGTAAACTCATATCTTATAAATTGTTTCAAACAAAATATAGATCCGTCAATAATCGTTATTTTTTCCCCTCACCCATTCTCAAAAGATTTATAATAAGGTAATTTAATGGTTCGTTTTATGATTACTTTTATTTCCTTACTTCTGATTTTGATTTAGATAGTGTTCTAATTGAGTTTTGTTGTTTTGCTAATTTCAGGGACTCACCAACTGAAGATGAAGTATCAAAAGATTTACCAGCAATAAGGTAATTTAATGGTTCATTTTATGATTACTTCTATTTTTCCTTACTTCAGATTTTGATTTATACCGTTTGATTTTGTTTTAATTTTGGGGGTTTTCATGAAAATGATACCCTAGGTTTTTTATTTAGGTTTGTACTCATATATGTTTCAGATGTAGGTTGGATTCTTAATGAGGTTTTTTAAAAGAGGGTCATAAGAGAACTGTAGAATTTGATGAGGTAACAATTGCTTTCTTGGTCATGCTTTGGCTAATTAATGTTTGGGTCTGGTTCCTAATTTGAACTCGAGTTTTGGTTTGTAATTACAACTTTCTTTGTAGTATGAATTCAGATTTGCTTTGAGTTTTAGATCCTGACTTGTTTATTTTTTATTTGTCAAATTGTTGTTATTTGTGTGCAGGAAACTAGATGGCAGATAGGATGCTTGTTATCAAATGTCCATAACTCCTTTCTTTGTAATGTGTATTAAGGGTTGTTGTCCAACTCAAAAATTGTAAGGAAGGAGGTGCATATGAAGGGTTGGCAATAAAAAACAAAGAGGTCTTTTCACCCAACAACAAGATGCATACAACTTACTCGGCAGAGGTCCCAACAGAAAAAGAGCTGGGAGGGAGAAGCTAGCAAATTGTAGCGATTGAATTGCTAAAATTATTCAAACAGCGCTTAGATCTTGGGATCATCTTTCTGCCCGCAAATATGAGGTAGTTTAGTTAGTTTAGTTTCCTCTCCTTTTTACACTTTACATAATTTTAATATTATTTCTGATCAAGGTCCTTTTTTACAACAAGGAAAATAGATTGTGGAAACTGAAGGAGAGTGGAAGAGGAATGAAGAAGAAAGTGTAAGTATAAATTTCTATTTTATTTCTCCGAGGAAGTTAAAAAAAATCCATATAGTGCATTGACACTTATATTTTCTAATTCTAACTCTAATTCGATTTTTGTTTGTACTTTATCATGCAGGCTTCTTGCTTTGGATAAAGAGGTATGGGATGAATAAATAAAAAATCCTCAATTTCAATGTATTTACCTTCTTTTGTTATATGGATTTTAATCACGTCTCAGAAATGCGTTTGCTTACTCAACAATTGTCTTATAAATGTGTTTCCTTATAAAATATGTCAAAATCACGTCTACTAGTTGGAACTTACTACACAGTTTAAGTGTTTTCCTCGGTTCTTTACATTGCCTTGGGGTCTTTCTCCGCTATCTCTCAAGATAGACTTGTATTTCAAGAAAATAGTGTGTCTTTAGGGAATTTTATGTTTATTTTGATATGATTAGTGAAGTTGCTATTCTTTTTGCATATACTAAGAAATTAATCGCACCATAGTCCATATACCGGAACACATAGTTTATTGAAATTATAATAATACCAAATTCATTCATATGTTTTCATGCTTACATCAATTTGGTATTAAAGCATTGGATGTTCGGCAAATGTCCCAACAGAAAAGAGATGGAAAGGAGTAGCCTCTTCATGATAAACACCTGGATGTTACATTTGTACGTATGCATAGGTGCACAATCTCTATATTATTTACCTTTGGATTCTCAGAAGGAGAAATAAATATCCGAGGTGTGCGTTCATAGTCATGGCTTGTTACAAAATCGTGTATGGATTGCTAGCATTGGATGCTTAATATGCCTTGGTGGGCCCCTATGTTTTTCATTTTTGGAATAAAATGGAATGACCGCAACAATATTTTGTCTTGGGAAGTTCATTTGGATCAATTTCTAATTTGTAATAGTCTCGATACGATGGGTCATGGGTTATTCTACGTATACGGATTATTTTACTCTATCTATGGGGATGCTTAGTTACTTACTCATTTAAGTTGGTTTTGTAAAATAAGACCTTGCAAGTTAAGCACTTTTGTTTTAATGTGTAGAATGCAATTTGTCTTTGATTTATGGATAAATAGGTTAATATGCTGCATTTTTCTTAAAGAAAAGTCTGGTTACCTTTATATTGAATCCCCTCTAGCTACTGTTTCAAACTGTTCGACATTTGATTCATGAGGTTCTTGCTTGCACTTTATTTTCTCAATAGTGTGATATACCAACTTGGATAATAATCTTGGTTGACATTGTATAAGAGAGGGATTTGTGGATGTCATTCGGAACGTAATTATAGCTTTTGGTCCATACACCTGCTTAGTAATTAAGGTGTGAGGATAAATTTTCATTCTTACTTTCTATTGGATTTCATCTCTGCGCTTCTTGTTCAATTTGTGGTTGCTTAGCGAAATGTGTTGCTACACCTCTGGGAAATTGCTTGATATCATGTGTATTCCTTGTGTGTGTGTTTATGACAGGGACAAATAGACCGACTCATTGTCATTGTTATTTCTTTTTCAAGTAGTTTGTAGGTAGTAGAGAGAAAAACACATCGATCTGTGGTTTGTGTGGTGGCTCCAGCAAAGGTAGCTGAATCAGCATCCAAGAGGAAAGAAGGGTGTACAACAAAGCCAAGAAATATGAGATGAAGACTCAGATGAAGATGGTACTTCTGATAACTCCTTACGCTTTGGTTTCATTTTCAGTGTTTGGCTTGGTGATGTAATGCCATTTTCAGTTCACCTGGTCAAGGATGCATAAGTGCATAACGGCAGTAACACTTGTGTTTTATGATGCATTGACACGTAAATATCTGTACATAGGTACATTCCTCGAAAATACTCACCTTGTGAATGAGAGTGCTTACACTTCATGCATATGTCATTGTACACAGATTGCTTGCTGCAGCATTGGGGATTTACAATCTTCCAGCAGTATTCCAAGATAAGACCTCAACATATTAGCATTACCGATGATAGTACCGCAAAACCACCGATTGCTTGTAGACAAGCATGCCATTATTATCATGAAGGTTTTGAGATCGATCGAGTACATGGATGTTGAAGGTCTAAAGAAGATTGACATAGGACAAAGATTCATGCTTTTCTAGAGGATTAAGTCCCCTTCAAAACTGTAAGTGTCGATTGGTGCGGCAGATCAATTGATTGCCTAGTTGAGTGGCTGGCTCGAAGTGTGCAAATATACAATACGTCCATATGGTGCAGTGCAAGGTTAACTTGATGAATGCTTGTTGCGTAAAGTTTAATGATTAGATTTTCTTTGTAATTTATCTTTGTTCATCGTGCTAATTGTAGTGATTGAATGATTGGAAATGATGAATTAAAGGAAATTTCTTCATTTGTTTTGGATTTTTGTTTTATTAACGATATATAATTTACCAACCCCTTGAGTAGCACAACTAATTGCGGATGAAAACACTTGAGCCACCCAATTTGTGGTGGCTTGAGCCCTTTGTCAATGCCAACAACCAAACATTATCGGCTACAAATCTTCACCTACTATACATTAGGTGTCTAGAATACTTCACCGACTAACTGTTCCGTGGGCAAAAATCTTTCAAGAAATTGAGATTTCGGTGCCTGCAGAGCCTCGACCAACTTTTAAGCAACCAACTATTCTCAGTAAGTAAATCCTTGAGCTATTTGAAATTTCAATGCGCAGAGCCCTCCACAAACTAAGCAACTAGGAATTTAGTGGGTTAAACCCATTAACCACTAATACAAAGTGGATAGAACTCTTAACCATCCGAACATTTAGCGGTTAAAATCCTTAGCCCGAGAATATATGAGTCTCCAAAGCAGCCCAACTTTTTTGTGGGTTAAATATTTCAAAGAACAAACATTTTATATCTCTACCAACGTTAGATGCTAGTTAGCGAAAAATTGTTCCCTCTCAACCTTGAGTCGCCTTGTTTGAGTCTAAGATATTAATTCTAAGACATGGTTGGTACGGGTCTTTAGCAAATAAGCCTTTAACCACAGAGCGTATCTCGTTGCCATATCGGTAGCTATAGAGCTCCACCCACCAAAAAGTGCCATGTACCAACGGAATATGAGTAGTCGCTAAAGTCCAATTTTCAGAAAGTGTTGATGTCACACGGTACCTAACAATAGAGTGAACTTTGGCAAAAATTAATTTTTTTGTGAAAGAAACTAAGAACATCAACCATCGTAATAGTGACGGATTGTCGATTATTATCAACAAAGAACTTAATTTTGCTATGCAAATGCATCGATAAAAAAGTTAATTTAAAGCACAAGTGATAAGAATAATTCAAAATTTTGAAACTTAAAAACAATTTGCTAAATTGTTTTAACCTTTATATTTAATAAAAAATATTCTAAATTCAGAACGACATATGAGAATAAAAAGAAAATAATACATCAAGATGGTTTCCAATTTCACTTGTTTCACCATTATGAGAGATGAATAGATTTAACCCATACTCACAGAGGTACAAAGTACCAAATCAGATTCCATATAACCCTATTTCACAAACATTTCAAAATGGCGACCAAATTCTTTCACCAAAACCGCTTCATCTCCATGAGATCGAGATCAAAATCAAAATTAATCAAATTTCAACCTCAGCAGTTAATAACACACTATCAAAGAGTAAAGAGGCTGGAGACAAAACCAAAAAATGAGCGATACAACTATCGTAAGATTGCACTTTATTAAAACGAGTTTAACATGGTTGAGTACATGAAACCCGCAGCTGCCTAGCGTAACAAGCAAGATCATCATAACCTCGGTTTGGAGGTAAAACAACTTTGGAAAATTCGATTTCACGTGACAAACATTACTCCATCATAACAAGAATAAAATTATTTGCACAAACACTTCAAATATGAATTAACAATGACTAAAAATATGGTAATGGGAAAAGGAATTTGATAAAGTAATAAGCATTAAATGAATAACCAATACCACAACTACAACAATGAGTACACTTATAAAGACGATGAAGTACATTCCTACAACCTTGGTTGAATTTTTTTACTTCAATTATTCTTAGTTAAAGTTAATTTTTAATTAAATGTCATACTTATACTTAGATGTCTTATTTATTTTTATTGTAATTATGTAAATAATAGTATTTATTTTGAGTTTAGTTATGCTTAAAATGTAATCGACTCAAATCTTCATTGAAATTCCATAAACTAATTAAAATAGTTATTGCAAAAATAACATAAAAATGACTAAGATCAAAGTAAATTTTAATTTCCTCGCCTCTAGAGTAGCATGTCCTGCCTATTTTGGGCCCAAAGATGCACAACAAATAACTGGCTAAATGTCAATAAGGCTCAAGATGAATCTTGTCACCGGAGATTATATATCTCTCACAGATTTACTATGTTATACTTCAGATTAGCCAGGATCAAATCTTTTGTCTGGAAAACTCAATCATGCCAAGCTTCCTCATTTATCAGCAAATTATACAAGTGAACATAATTTGTTCCTTAAGAAAGTGGCACACAAGAAACGGGAAATTGTTTTTCAAGATGCCAAATGCTTTCAACATCATTCCTCAAAGCCATTAATTGCGGATACCAATGACGATAATACCCATGAGTATAGGTATTGCCGTGATTGTGAAATTACAATTAGAGCAGTCCACGCCAATCTTAATCATGCAAAACAATAGAAAGTCAATAAATATTAAATCCAAAATAAATGAAGTTTCCAAAAAAGCTTGGTTTTGCTAATGACCTTTATATTGACCAAGCCATTAAGCGAGGAATCCATATCACACCCAATGCATGCAATCAAGACAATCTAACATTTTCATAGAAAACCTTTTTGTGTTTTTTCTTAAGAATAATATGAGTAGGTTTTGTACAATATGGACCAAAATATCGATTAATGTATCATAAAATATTACGATATATTTGAAATGCTATTGTTTTTCCAACGAATATACTCTGCAGCTGAATCCGCTGGTACGGCATAACATAATATTTGTACGCAAAAATGAGCATTTTTCTCAAGAGGAAATCATCTTATATGTCATGCATCATACTAATATTTAAATAGAGTTTGTGCATGACAAAGCTCAACAATAACTTTGAAGCAAGTCATGTCTTACGGGAATATAAGTCGATACTCTCTACCGTAACACATAATCCATGAACAAAATAAGTCATATCAACATCTCGTGGTAAAATTTCAGTCTCATTACATCTATCTTCTTGTGAAAACTTCATCAAGATCTAAATTCTTTTTGTAGTTCCTTTTATATAATTGTAAAGATAGTGTTTCATCTCCTTCCCCATCCTCACTGAGTGTTCATTCAATTGTCTCCCAAATCTCCGAATAATTTTCTTGTCCTTTTCATAGATCCATTTTCTATTTCTTCTTCGTAAGAACTGTGATAATGATTTTAGTGGAATAACATAAATTAATTAAGTAACTTTGAGAGAAAATATATGTGTAAAATTGATTAAGTGAAAATGTTATTAAAAGTAGATAATGGCATGGAGTTTATATATCAAGGGACAAATAACTGTCAGAGCCGATCTAAGATATCCTCCATTTTCTTTGGAAGTGTCTCCAAAGATGTCTCCGTATTGGTGAGATATCGACAAGATTCCATAATAATTTTGACTCTACTTCGCTTTTCTATGTAACAAACCACACGAAAGCATACACACTTTTTATCAATGCTCATTTGTTAGAGATGTGGGATGTCAGACTTCAGAATGATTGTAGCCATCTTTGATGTGTTCAGTTTGATGATTGGCTTTCTAACATGTTTCAGCTTGAGCAATCAAAATGGTACGAGACTAAGTGTCTGTAAATGATTTATTTTTTGCAATGTGCATGTTTGGAAACGCAGTACAAGAAAGTTTTTGATAATGAACAATCTAACACACAATATGTCAGACATGATTAAATCGACTTCATGCTAATCGGGCATGTAATCGCATCATTCATCCGTACTCAATATTGTTGGTATTGTCCAATTAAGAAGATCATGGGTTAAACCAGATCAACCATTCACTAAGATCAACTTTGATGCAACTTATAAAGAAGTTTCACATGAAATAGGAATTGGACTATTTGTAAGGATCTTTGTAGATGTTATAAAGGGACTTGGATACTGCAAGGACAGGATAATAGATCCCGAGTAACCTGGCCAAAGGTCTTTTGAAAATTTGCTTTACGGGCCAAAGAAAAAGGAGCCGAGAACTTGGTAGGTGTCACACGCCCATTTAATCGCCTAAAATTTTTATGGGTCATGACCCGCAATGATTGTGGTTCAGCCAATCAATCTCACCTAAAATCATTCAAATTTTTGCATACTTGCATCAAAGTACGATCCGCCCTCTCACTCATAAGGCATCGTGACAAACCAAGTCTTTTCTTCTTTTTCTCTCTAACTCTTCATGCCCATAGCATAAGAGGTTCTGGCCATGTACTTAACCAATTATCACACAACATCAACAACAAAATGAACAGAAGATATACCGTAACAAACCCATTTTATCGCACTAAAGGAAGATTACAAAACTCGCCCAACTCATGACTAAAATGTGACATTCACCCTCTTGGTGAATGCCTAAAAATATCTCTACATTAGTGGTTCTTCTCCCAACCGAACAAACACAAACATTATTGATTCATAATCTATTTACATGCAGATCGCATAAAACTGCGGTAATTGGGCCGCACAAGCCTTTCCCGATACCCAAGTGTCCAAGTAGTTTCCATAACTGGCCACTTTAACCGCTACCTTTGAGTTGTCACGCCAACAGTGCTACACCTGCTCTTGGTGGTTATGAACACTTCACAAATGGTTATAAACTTTTATAACCGTTCTCCCTTTGTCTCACACATTTGGCATGCTTTGCAAAGCTCAGAACCAACTCCCAACCGCCACCTCGAGCATACACAATCATCAGTGCCACCGACCTCGCCTTGTTCCAATGCTCACCACTCGCTTGGGCGTTTATTCTAAGCTAATGCACATACAATCCTTGTGCTTCAAATCATCAAGGCCAACTCCTTAGCTCAACTGCTATCTCGGCGCTACGCTCTACTTAGCCAACTGCTTGACAACAGAATGCCACTCTGCATTACTAGCTTGTTCAGATTGTTCAAGCCGGCCACTCCTTGAACTAATGCCATAGACTCAACTCCGGCCTATTCTTCACTTTGCATCTTCCTTGAGTTTGGGTCAACTAATCCCATGGATATGCATCACGCCAACATCGTATGTCAGATCTGGCCAACTTTGGCCATTCACAACCTTCAATGAAGCTTCATTGTGTCAGGCTTCCACATTACTTAGCCAAATGTCTTTACATTGTATCACCACCTTGCGCTTCACCGGCTCCCGAAGGTTCCACTATCTTAGTGCATGATGCCTATACCGCTATTATGGCTTCAAGGCTGCGCTTATTACGGGGCTTCGCATTGCACCATTACAAGGGGTTACCGACTTGGCCTGCAATTGTAATGCGTAATCATCGTGCATCACGCAAACATGTCAGACCTCCTCCGCCTAATCCGCTCAACGCCCCCGTCAACGCAACAAAGTATACTCAAGTATACTTGTTCTCCGGCCTTGTACGCTTCTCGACCTATCTCTAAATCAAAGAACTTGCTTGGCCTTATTTTCTTGCCAAAACTTTTATGCTTAGTACCAAATGCCATCACTTAGCTTACCGCTGCTATTGATCCTAATGACTTACACTGTTGTCACGCCGCTCTACGCTCCAACTTCAACTACAATCGCATATCAACACCTCCAAATGCAACTTGGAAATTTTTCCTTGCCAATTCCCCGAATTTTGCTTGAATCAGCATGAATCATTTGTGCCTCATGTACACAAGTAATGCATTCTTCCTAACTCGATCACTCATCATGGCCATTGTCTTATGCCTCCATTTTCTCCGACTTTAGTTGCCCCACGCAACATAAAAATGACTTATACAAGACTCGGGCCTCACTTCTTCAATCATATGCGCCTACGCCAAATCGGGCGCCATGTCTTAAGGCATGTACCCTATGACTCCGTACTCACTTCTTGGCATGTGCCACCATCTATAACCTTTTGCCGATTTTGCAAACTCTGTGACTTTCACTAGATTTGGCCTCCAAATCATGTCGTAAACTTCACCTTCGAATTGCATCATTTGTATGCCAAAAGAACCTCGACCTTACTGCTCTTTGCTCAGCATTGTCACAACATCATGATCAAATGCATGAATCAAATATTCATGACTTAGATACCCCTCACATCGCATCATTTTAGACCAGTATCCTTCTCTTCACGCGCTTTGAAACCAAAGAATTCTTAAGCATCTCTTGCTCTTTCAAACGTTTACGCTTTAATGTGGCGGAAAAACAACATCATATTCTTTTCCTAACAATGAGTTACTCTCAACTCATATACTTGATGGACTTACATCTTCATTCTTGTCATACATTTCCATGATACGCACAAATGCTGCCAGACTTTCACATAAATCTCAACAACAAACTCGACTATGGTACCAACTCTTCTATTTGCCGCTTTCACTTTCAACGCTTCTATTGCATATTTTGGCTTTATATGCTATGTATCATCTTCCATGCGAACTAGCTTTACTTTGAACGAAAGAGGCAAGATCTTTCTACTTCAAATACCCTCATTCACTACTACCATACATAAAGAGACTTCATTCCAACACCAAGGTAAATCAAAGTAGTCAACTTGAGTAAATACTGCGCCTAACCGATTGCAACTTGTAAGACCCAACAAGCCTTGTAATACCGGGATTTAACTTCGCTTCTAAGCAACAAAGGGAAGCGTAGACAACACTCCATCATCCCCAATGTAGCATTCACTTTGCCACATGCACTCTTCCAACTACCAACGTCGTATGCCACTCCCATAACGGCTAATAATTATAATTGACAATTAGTTAAATACTTATTTTAGACTCGATGCTATCATTTTGCTTTAGCTTCATGAAGATTTTTCAATAATGCTACATGCCATCATTATGCATCGTCACTACTCGTCCTTATCTTTCCCGCATCCACATTTGCCTAACTTGCATTTCCTTCACGCATTATGCATTCCGCCATGCCCAATCCCAATGCTACGTTGCATACATGCTATGCCAATTAGCACCCAAATCTTGAACAAACTTCAGGCACCTTTTGCCATTTAATCTCTGGTGATTTGCATCACCAGAGCCTTTAAAGTCATGTCACTCAATGACTTCCGCAGATAAACACTTTGGACAGTAAACAAGGCCATAATCCTTGCAAATGAGGCGCCATCAAGCAGATGCTCCATGAAGCAATGCATCATTCTTCTTCAAACTGGAACTCATTTTATCGCTCATGCACATCCGGTAACTCTTGTCTTTCCTTTGCCAAAATCAACTTTAAGAGCAAAAATTGTCTGATTTGGCAAACATAAGAACATCCGCTTGTGGTTATGATCAAATGCATGTCTTGGACACCCTTGTCCAAGCATATTGATCCCACTCATAAACTAGCAAGCACACTTCTTGTGCTCATCTAGCATCAACGAAGAACTCTTCGCAAACGCAAAGACCGCGGTGTGTATTGGCTTTCCCCTAACTTGCGCTATTTCTTCACTTTCCATAAGCTTTATGCTAGATTAGAATTGGCCATCCATTCTTCTTTATAAAGATCACATTGCCACAAACATTCCGGGTTCCCAAACCAGACTTGCATTACCACCAAGGTACTTGCATTCAAGAGAGATAATTAACTTTAATCTTTCATCAATCACAATGAAAACACCTTCAATCTATCGCATAAACATGTTTTCCATCTACTTTCCACCGCAAAGGCCAACAACTTCGAAGTTCGAATTTTTGCAAAATTCCCATTACCACTTGTAATGTATTCACATCGATAACACTACGAAAACATGCATTCCAAATGCTTAATCTTCGCGTCTATGAAACATGGACTTTAACACCGACTTGCCAATAGAAGTTAGCATACTCATAGTTTTGTTTACGCCATCACTTGAAAACCTGCCAATGATTCTTGCACGTCTAACACTTTGGGCCGAATTTTGACACCTTTTGTCATAAACTTTCATGGCATTCGATGCTACTTCAAGCTTTCAAGTTCATTCCAATCGATCTTTACACAAGACCAACTTCTAAAGATCCATACTAACGAAACCCAAACAATTCACACCGAATTTGGATAGACAAATGACATTAACTTGAGTAAAAGAGAGAAAAAATCAAGAATCGTGTCCCCTAACATGCCTCTCCGAGCACTGGGCACGCCAGGCCATTTAATCGCCTAAAATTTTCTATGGGTCATGACCTAAATGATTGTGGTCTGCTGAATCAACTCCACCCAAAATCATTCAAATCCCTTGCATACTTGCATTTGGGCACGTATATGCCTTCACTCATAAGGCATCGCATAACCGAAGTCTTCTTCTTTTCTCTAACTCTTCATGCCCCCATACATAAGAGGTGTCTCCGCCATGTACTTAACCAATTCTCACACAACATCAAAGAAACATAATGAACATAAGATATACCTAACAAACCCATTTTATTGCACTAAAGGAATATTAGCAAAACTCGCCCAACTCATTGACTAAAATGTGCCATTCACCCTCTTGGTGAATGCCTAAAACTCTCTCTACATTAGTGGTTCTTCTCCCAAATGAACAACACCAACATTATTGATTCCTAAGCTATTTATACATGCTGTGATCGTGTTAAAACTTCAGGCAATCGCGCACAAGCCTTCGATACCCAAGTGTCCAAGTAGGTTCCATAACCGCCACTTTCAATCGCCATCTTTTTGAGTTGTCACGCCGTAATGTGCAACACCCGTTTCGGTGCTATGAACACTACAAATGGTTATAAACTTCTTCTATAAACGCTCTCCCTTGTATCACATATTTGGCATGCTTGTAAAGCTCGTAACCGCCACTTGAGCCATATGGCACAACCGTTGTGGTTTACCGAATCCGCCTTGTTCCAATGCTTCACCCACCTTGGCTCCTGCATGCTTATCGCTCCAAGCTAACGCACGAACAACCTTGCGCTTCAATCATCAAGGCCAACTCTCAGCTCAATCGGTTATCCAAGCGCCATATGCTTTACTTAGCCAATCGTTTGACAATAGTAATGCCACTCTTGCATTACTAGATTGTTTGCATTGTTCGAGCTTTAACCACTGCCAACTAATGCCATGATCAACTCCGCCTATTCTTCACTCACCGATCTTCCTTGGAGTTTCGGCCAACTCAATTCCATGGATATACATCGATGCCAACATCGCATGTTGCATCTCTCAACTTTGGCCATGTCTTGCAAACCTTCAATGAAGCTTCACTGTGTCGCTAATAAGCTTCATTACTTAATGTATGTCTTACGTAGCGGGCTGGCATACACCGCCCCCGCAGGATTCCTACTATCTTAGTGCTTGGACAGGCCTATACCTATTATGGCTTAAGCTATGCTATTATGGCTTCACATTGCACCATTACGGCGGTTGTCGATTTAATATCGCAACTCCGTAATGGAATTATCATTGGCAAGGCTAAAGCTCATGTCATAGTAGGAGACTAGGAGTGAACTAACATTTCCCTAGTGGTCCAACTCCACCTGGCTTAACAATTCTTGTTTTTTTTTTTTTCTTTTGAAACCAAGAAGAGAAAGCTCTTTCGTTTGACTTCAGACCAGACCAGGTGACTACTTTTCATTCTCCCAGTTTTCAATCCACTTCTTTTCCCTTCTTCACTCTACTCTCTCTCTCTGTGAATCCTTCATTGTTTAGGTAGAACTAATTCCAATCTACTCTCTCTCTACCTAATCAAATTGATCCTCGTAATATTCTTCAATTCGGATTAAGCACAACTAATTCTTGTTGCTGTTATCTGAAAGTTATGATTCTTCTACTGCTACTACAATTAGATCTGTGAAGTAAGTTACACTTCATTTCTTAGTATTTTTAACACTTAGGGTATCATTTTTTTCAACTTTGTTGGTAGTGATTGATGTAAAGTTAATGAATTTTAGGGTTTGAATTTTAGGGTTGGAAATTGGAATTGTTGAATTTGGGGGATCCAATTCTGAGAATGTTCAATTTACAGGAAAAGGATTGTATCCGGAGTACAACCTACTGGTTCTGTACATTTTGGTAGTTACCTTGGTGCCATTGAAAATTGAATTGCTATTCAGGTTGGTTTGGTTTTCGGGTTTTCGCAGGGAACTCACATTGTTTTTATCTTCTTCTTCTGTATCTTGAAGTAATTCCCTTTTTGTTTTCTCCTTGCAGATGACCTGTGAAATGTTGTTATTTATTGTGGATTTGGATGCCGTAAGTATTTTGGTTTTAATGATACTATTGTGCGATTCACTTTAGTGAAGCATCTTTAACCAATGGCTATCACTGAAGCAACTTCAATCATGTTCTTCACTATGCTGCCCTGCGTATTATAGATGAAAATACATTTTTATCCATTAGTAGTAATGAAGTTTACTAATTGAAAAGAAATATTTCTGCAGATAACTTTGCCTTTTGAATGAAGCCAGCTTTCCAAATCAACAAGACGGGGTTCAGCAACCATATCTGCTGTTTTTGGTCTCCAAGGTCTGGTGCTTGTTTTGATTCCGTAGTTCTGTTTGATGTTATTGAAGTTATATGAAATTGTTATCAATTATATACTAAAAATGGGTATTCTTGCAACCATATCTGCTGTCTTTGGTCTTTCTGCAGTCTCATGTGCGTGCCCATGCAGAACTGATGTGGTTAGGAAGTACTGTTACACCAATTGGCTGGAAGGATTCAATTCAAAGAGAAGTCTCGCCGTGCAGTGCGTCATTTGTTGTATGGAAGCGCTATTATTTTCCTCTTCTTTCTTTTAATTACGCTCATCTAGTCATATGATGCTATAGATATGGTCACTAGTGTCAGAATCGGGGTGATCCAGAAATGTTCCGACTTTTACTGGTAGTTTTTGAAGATGGATTTAGTTAGCTCACAATGTATCACCTATAGGAGATATATTGAATCCATTTTAGACTTTTTTCACATGAAAATTTGATAGAGGAAAAAATCGATACTTCCTGTCACATGGTCACTGGGCTGTATGTTGTTAATTGTTAATTGTTACATGGAATATGTGATACATAGAGCATGCTACCTCAACTGCCAGTTTTCATGTTGGGATCTCTATTGACATGCTTTGCCCAAGGAGAGTCTGTGTTGTATGTCCACATACTTTGTCACTGTTCTTTGAAATGCATCCAACCCCATATCCTTTATAAAAACCATTTGGAATCTTAGTTTATCCCTAGCTCTTTCAAGCACTCTAATCTGTCTTGGTTCCAGAGATTTTTTTTGTCTTTAGTATCTCATCTCATTGGCTGATTTTGTTTTGCAGGGAGATGAAAATGTTGGAGACTTGAGCTGACTTTTGACATATCCTGTTTTGATCTCTTATATCAGGTGGTTGTTTATCCATGAATCATGATCTTAATTTTTAAAATGATACCATAAGTGAAGAACTGTATGCTCTAAATGCTCTAATTTTTGTTTTCTCGTTAGCATTTTGTCCATAAGAGAAGTAGAAAGTTCACATGTCTTGACATTTTATTGACAATTGTTAAGTGAACTAGGCCGAGTTTGTTTGTGATCATTATCATGCCAACATTGTCACCAATTTTTATTTTATTGCTTTCTTGTTGATAAGTTCCTACCCGGTTATTACCTTGCTAGAACTTGAATCTAACCACCTTATAAATGGATTTGTAGTCGGATTTCATACCTGTTAATGCAGATTAGAAACAACACATGGAGCTCAACCATGAGCTGGTTGAGTGTGTATATTACCAAGAGACGCGGAAACTCAGGAAAGGAATGGAAGAAAGGAAACTCAGGAAAGAAAATGGAAGAACCGAAGAAGATGACAGGGCAAGAGTGAAAGTTATTCCGCTCAAAGTTGAAGTGTATTATGGCTTCTTTTTGTTTTTTCTGCATTTTGAAATTAACTGCAAATGTATATTACCAAGAGACGCGTGCTTTTATATTTAAGTTGGATACTGTATACTTGATACTTTGATTGATAGTCTTACTTTGCGTGCTCAAGTATCATAATATAATACTGGAGTGACCTTACTTTGATCAATTTTTTATAGGTACCTGAAACCCTTTTAACACCAGCAGGAGCTCGGGTAATGTCTCTTACAGATGGTCTAGCATATACTCGCATGCCAAACTAATTCACTCCATCGGTTAGTAAGTACCATAATTGTTATTGGTTTCTTTGATTTTTTTCTCTTGAGGGCCTAGCATATACTCTGTGTATGTTGATTTCATACATTCATCATGTAGATTGGAATTTGACAATCCTAGTTGACCAGAATGCAACAACCTTCTATCAGTACCAGCTCGTTGTAGAAAAACAGAGGTAAGATATCTTATGTTATTTTCCTCTTTTTCAGTATCACCTGCCCTGGTAAACATTTGACACCAGGGCATTATTGGGAAGCCATTTATGGATGTTGTTGATAAGAGTTATCTTGCCACAGTAACTAATCCACAATTTTCTAGTTCTTTGGCTTTTGTGGGGTGTTGTAACTCCTAGATTTCAGAAGCTCACATTCAATAAAAGTAGTCTTAACTGACTACTTAACCTGAGGACGAAATACCTGGTGGAATTTGCAATTATCCTGCTCCACCTTAACATTGCTCTGACTTTATCCTGATTTCAACTTGACCGGCAACTTGATGTTGTATCCAGAGACGGGGTTCAGATTTACTATTCATGCTTTAATAATAGGAAATTATGACTTGATAATTGAAACCAAGCTTTTACAGACATCCTTTTTTATTAAATCCAAGAGTTTGATAAATGCACTTTAAATATGTCTCTTCCAGAATTCAGTTCGAGAGAAGAATAGTTTAAATACATGTAATTAGGTTTTATATTCTATTTATGTCCATGATGCAGCAGATTGTTATAGAAACACCCTGCAACCAAATCATACACTCCTTGGTCATTTTTTTCTCAAAGGCATGCTTGCATGATACCACTATAGGTTCCTAGACTCGCATGTATACAGAAAATAGTACAAACGAAAACAAGCATCACGTAGTTAATCAATAACACCCGTTCATGATGCCTGACCGCTGACCGCTTTCTGCCTTCTGATTTCAACTGTTACACTCGGGAAAATCATCAAGCCCAATGGTTTTGAGTCACTTCAGCAGCAATTTTACTCAAACATTAAAGGATTGGAGTTTTTTTTTACTTATCGAAGAAGGACTATTGAATCAACTTGAGTTGAAACACGTTGAATGAGGAGAAATTGAGTAGAAGAATATATTTGTTACTATATCTAATGACGAATATGAGACTGCCCCTTGCATTAACTTTTGTCAGTGGTGATATTTTTCGGTTTTCACTTCACAATGCATGCAACCTAATCATTTATCGGAATATTTTAGTGTGCTGTCATTTGTTTGACCTTAGTGTTAAACATTTAGTTGATACAGGAAGTAGCAAGGGAATGTCATGATATGAACTGGGAACATTCAAACCTCTTCTTCCGGATGCTTTGATAAATCATTTGTATCCCATTCTGGTACTATCAAATGATTTTTCTCAATTAAGAGATGTTGCAGTTTTAACATGATATATAAGTACTTCCATGCATGTATGTACTATGTAAACAAATGATTGTATCCAGATAGATCACATTTCAACTACTTAAGTTTTATATGTAGATATGTACATTTTCTGGTTCACGTATTTTTATTATTATGAATATGTTCTTATGGGTGTAACGGGATGGAAACATTATCAATATCCACCCACAGTTTACATATGTATCCAAGCAATATTCTGCAGACATCAGCTGCATGTATTTATCCGAGCTCATGTTTAGTCTAGTCAACCTTTGCTAATGAGTATCTTGTTATGATGATTTGAACCATTTCTGAGTATGCACCACAACCTGCACCAGTACAACACACAAATTGAAGAACATTTATCTGACATAGACCAATAGCCTTTTCCTTTTAGCTTTCCATTTTCTCCTTCTATCTGTTAATATAGAATGGGGTCCTTTACTTTTACAGGTTCATTACGAGGAAATCATGTCTGATTCATCTTATCTGGGTAGAGTTTTGGTGGATGGAGGTACGAAAGCTGCTGATATAGCAGATGCTACTTCTCAATAATGTTTATCAAGCGATGAAATTCTTGCGAAGATGTAAAGAATCAATACTGCTGCAAGAATTGGTGTGAAGAGGTCAGTAAGAAAGTAACCTAAAACTTTACTTTTGGAAGATCCCATTAGTGCTGACAAGTTTTCGGACTATTCTTGTGGAGCACATTCTTAATGATAGAGCGACAAATCATCAGGAACCCACATCGGGATTATTCTTTTAGGGCAGGCACCTCAACCTCTCACTTTCTCGACACCCTGCAATTTCCCATATTCTTTTGCATTTATCTGGTTGCTATAATCGATCTCCTTACAGAGTTTATCTGCCTTAGTTATTGTATCAGAAGAAAATGCTGTTCCTGAATGACCATTAGTCCAATCTATCAGTTATGAGAACTTTCACTTAGAAATTCAAGGAAGGTGTCAAGTAAAGCACGGGATTTTCTTTTTTTCAAATCAATATGCAACTAGAATAACACTTCTTGTCACATCAAATAATTATATCAATTACTTAGTTTCAGATATAACTCTGACATGAGTTTCATATCTGGCATACCCAGGTACCCCAACTTGTTTGGGACTAAAGGCTTGGTTGTTGTTGTTGTACTTAGTTTCGTAATAATGTTTGTGACATTCTCGGCACTCACATGCCTATTTTTCCACATCCATCATGGTTTACATGATTGTCGAATAAGAATACAACTGAAGAACCTATTTGTCTGATGTCGACCTTTTATGCAAAGTCAGTAAACAACGAACATATTTTTATCTGTTGGGTTTTATTCTCTTGCAAATGAAACAGTTGAGTGTCGTTTAAGCAATGTCCTAATGCTACAAAACTTGTTAGGCACACATGAAGTATGTATGAACATAGAAATATTATGTCAATAGATCGTAACGCTTTAATCTGATCAGTCAAATTGCGTTTAGATCTCCAAATTCTGCATGCATTCAGTTCAGTTTGTATGCTAAAATATACTGATTTTTTGTTTAGGACCTCTTTCAGACGGTATATTATGTTCCTTAAAAGCTGTGTACATTTTTTCAGAATCACCACTAACAGTAGATATGTCCGCTAAAAGATACCTTTGCCATTTGTTTGCTAAGAATCACCTCTGACAGTACATTTTATTTGTTAAAAGATGTGTCTGTATCAGTTTGCTTAGATTACTGCTTTTGCTGCAAAAGACAACATGTACTTACATTTGTAAAGCTTCATTTTGTGCGAAGACATTCGTATTTGTTCAATGGGTAGTTGAAGTCTTGAAGAACTACATTTACCATGAGAGTAACTCTGTCTATTTATCTGAACTAGCTGATTCTTTTAGAAGTGATGCCACTAACTTGAAATTGAGAAGTGTTTTCTTATAGAAATGTCACTGAATTGTTGAGGGTTTGATCTTCTTTTAACCAAAATAGTGATTAAGTTTTGAATTGTGTTGTCATCTGCCTTGGTGTATAGGTAACCCATGGACACTGAATTCTCTCATTGGATCTCCAGAAATTGGGTAAAGGAGATTGGCATGGGATTGGTCGCAATTATGTTGTCCCAAGGAATCCTCCTCAGGTCGCGAGACATGCCAAGAAATACTTCATCCGACAGAGTAAATGCAACAAGTGGCAGTCTAGTCTATTCGACATGGTGAGGTTTTGGAAATTCTGCAAGTACTTAGTTTAGAAAGTATGTCTATAGTAAAATGGCTTGCGTAGAGGATCTCCACAGAATTCTCAGCTGTTAGTGATATATGGCTTGAAGTGAAACTGCCAAATTTGGCTCTACTACATTAAGAAATGATTCTTAGAGTAACTAAGTATGCCTACTTAGTTCGGAAACCAACGCACACCTAAGAAGTCTGTCAGGGAATTATTGTGAAGCCATCTATTTAAGTTGTTTATAAGAATAGATCCTTGCCATAATCCATAATTTCCTAGTTTGTGGCTTTTGTGGGGGTGTTGGAGCTCATATCCTGATCACTATATCTTCTTTACTCTCCAATAATGAACTCAGAACTCGTTAGACCTAGTTGACTCATTGTTAGGTAAGGCCATAGACAAATACCCAATATGGTTTAACGCATGGATTAGACTGCTCAGACTTTGAGGCAGCTCTAACGCCTTTGAATTACCTGTGATTAGATCAATTCTTGTTTTAGTTTTCTATCCTATGAACGAGATTGAGATTTTTCATTGATGAGCTTCTAAAGACTTTGGTTGCTTGTACCTGGTGGAAGTTGCAAATTATCCTGGTCAGCCTTGACATTGCCTCTAACTTGATCCTGACTTCACTTGACTCAATCACTGACTTGGTTTTGTATTTACTATTCATGCTTAAGCAATAGGAAATGCATGACTCAATGTTTTAAAACAAGCTTTGTTTAATGCAAGAGTTTGACACATCACCTCTTTACATATGTACGTTTCTTCCTGAAGGCAGTTTAAGAGAAAATAGTTTAAAATACATGTTATTAGGCTTTATATTCTTTTTATGTCCATGGTGCAGCAAATTTCCATAAAAGCACCAAGGATCCAGGTACCACATTTTGTTAACTTTTGAAGGATGGATTTCTATCTGCTCCTAATAGTCTGATGAATATGGAAATTTTCATTTCCCCTACCATTATGTCGAGATCTAATTGGACATAAGTACACAACACCTTATAAGTTATAACTCATGGCAGCTGCATCCTAGTTTTTATTTCTTTAAAGGTAAATTACTTTTGTTTGTTCTGACAGTATATTCTGTTAGTTAAAAGCTATATAGATATTTGTTTATTTTGAATCACCACTGACGGTAGATTCTGTCTTTTAAAAGATGTTTTGATATTTGTTTGCTTAGAATCAGCTCCAATATTGCAGTTTATTGGCCAAAAGATGTAGATATCTGTTTGCTTAAAATTACCGCTTTTTGTGTAAAAGACTTGCACTACATTTGTAAAGCTTCATTTTGTGTGAAGACATTCTTCTTATTCTTCATAAGATAGTTTGAAGTCTTGAAGAACTACATTCACTGTGAGAGTGACCTGTCTGTTTATCTGAACTAGAGATTCTGTTATTTGATTTAATCAAATTAGTTCTTACAGTGGTCTGTGACACGACTCACTTGGGGTTCAGAAGTGTTTTCTTATTGGAAATGTCAAATGAAATTTCTTGTTGAGGGTTTCATCTTCTTTAACCAATACAGTAATTAAGTTTGATTTGTGTGGTCATCTGGTTTGGTGTTTAGGTACCGTTGGACAGCTTATTAGGTCTCCAGAAATTGGTTAAAGGAGATTGCGTGGGATTGCTCGCAGTTATGTTGTATCTAGGACCCTTCTCAGGTTGCTAGCCATGCCCAGAAATACTTCTTCCGATATAGTAATGCAACAAGAAGAAAGATGTGGTCAAGTCTATTCTACAAGCGTTTACATGGTTCCAGTCTTCCAGATATGGTGAGGTTTTGAAAACCCTATACGCACTTAGTTTCTGATCATGTTGATATTCAATTACTCTTAGTGTAGTGTGCTAGTGCTACTATTGATTTTCGCATTCTTTATCTCCTTTTCTCAGTCTGATACCCCAGTGCTGCAGCATTGCCCGAAGAACAATTCTATATCGAGTCTGAGATGGGTGAAACAGACAAGGCAAATTCATACCTTCTTTGAAACCCCAGTAGAAGCCATAGTAGAATCTGACTGTTGCATGTAACAACCGGGCTCCCATCCCAATATTGTTTCTAATATTGATTTACCACTTCACTTCCCATTTTTGCAACCAAACCTTGGTTCTCCAAGCACTAAGAGGAGAATTGTGGTAGGAGAGGACTACTATATTGATCACCAGGTCTTAAAGCCCACAGCTATCATCACTGGGACAGACCGTGTGAATGTTGATGAATTGGGCATGTCTAGTGTTTCATGTTAATCAATCAGCCAACTACCTCAGATTTGGGCAAGAATAAAAAACTAATGTGATCCATGCAGTTTGATAATCCAACGATGGAGAGTCTTAAGGAATCCCAAAGTCTCATTCAATTTTGTGCAACTTAAATGGTTCCCGAACTTGGAGGAGAAGAAATTACTTTATTAGCTGTCATCCATTATGTAAACTCCTGTATAAAGAAAGAGAGGACATTGTATTCATAAGTTGACTTATATTGTACTTTCCTAAATAAGTTAGCTATAAGTAGAAGTTTCATAGGAGGAGGGAGCATTACTTAAATATCCCATGAAACCTTTAGAAAAAACCTAGCGTTATGTTCAACCCCTTTTACAGCAATGGAGTGCCTTCCATCGGATATTGTAGTAGACATACTTTTCCGGCTACCAGTTGATTCTGTTTTAGATTGCAAATTAGTTTCCAAAAGGTTGCTAAATCTCCTCTTTGCTCATCGATGGGATCAGTTCGCTAAGATGCACAGTCGACGTCAATTACTACAACTTGCTTCTTCTTTTGTTCGACAGGTCTTCTTTTCTCCTTTGAAAGAGAAGAAGAGATGAAATAATAGGGTACATGACTTCATTACGGAAACAAGTATAATGACAGAGATGAATATCCATGGAGAATTTCTCTTACAAGACACTTCATAAAAACCAGCAATTTCTCTTACAAGACACTTCAGAAACCAGCGCCAGCGCCAGATATCATTCTTATGATCGGTGGGGAGGTCATAGTTGGTTCATGTAACGGATTGATTTGTCTTCTCAGATTTCACCACGGAATTTATGATCCTATCCACATATGCAATCCCAACACCGGGAATATGTCAACCTTCCTGAATACACTTTTTAACTGAAGAAAGATATTTGGCTGCCTATGGTTTGGACAAGTCCGTTCAGTAGTGACTAGTGATAAATATAAAGTTGTCAGGATCTGCTACCCCTGTCTGTGACTATTACGACAACGGAGAGGTTCAGGTATATACAACCGGGCAGTGGCAGCGGGTGGAGAACTACAGGTAAAACATCCTACCTGCTGTGATGCAAAATTCTTTGGGAACCTATGTAAATGGATCTTCACTGATTATTAGGAGGAAGATCGTGGCTTTCAACTTAGCAGATGAACATTTTCGGGATTAATCCAGCCACCACCACCTTGCTATGATCCCCTCCCATAACTGTGATCACTGTTTTCATATGGTGCAAGCATGAGAGGGAATTTGTGTCTTGCCATCAAAACAACAAAGAACATCTTCAGATGTATGGTCTCTGAAGAAAAACGCAACAGAAGCGAGAGTTGAGCAAGGACTTCAGTATAGCATACCACTCAAGGTTATGAAATTGGTTATGAAGTTCCGTTAGGCCGTTATTAGTTACAAATAAGAATGAAGTCCTCTTTGTGCACCGACAACGAGCTTCAACGCTTTATTGTTATGACCCAAAAACAAATACCGTGATAAAACTTTGGAATGATGACGAGAAGTTGGAGTTCAAGGGGCTTACTGCAGTCCCCCACATGAACAGCTTTGTTTCGTTGAAAGCTCTGGGAGAGAGGTGGAAAGTAAGAAGAGAGTGACATATAGAAGCCTTGAAGACATTGAATATTAATCAGTTTGATGGAACTAGCTAGTCTTGCTGTACAATCTACTAATTTGTGCTCCCATTTTTATTTATTTAAATCTATTTAGACTAGGGTTTTTAACCGCGAGATT
>JAJJWW010004443.1:0-174187 GCA_023531295.1 Papaver armeniacum
TAAGTTTATATTTTAATCTGATTGGTTTCTCGATATTTCAGTGCGATGATAAAATTGAAATTGGAAAAACATTATCAAATCAACTAACGCCACCACAATGGTTTTGGCATTCATTGCAATCTTTGATGCCATTGTCAAATTTTCAAAGGAGTATTTTTTTATGGGTGTTGTTAAAAGAGCTAGATTGTCTTGTGCAACAACACTGGCTACAAAAGTAAGTGGTGCCCTGGCCATTCCACATTTAGCTAAAATATCCAACACAATTATTTGCAGGTCTGTTGATGTGTACAAGACTCTAATTGTTTCAGATTAAAAATGCCTCTATACTCTCTCGTGCAACATTTCTTCGTCATCCATTAACAGCTTTCACTAGACCTTCACAGCCTGACTCTAAAATGACCTTCTTGTGACCATGTGCAATTGCCCACTTGACTGCTTCTTCAGGTGCCAAGCACTCCATATGGTCAGCGCCCATTGCTTCCTTTATGTTGAAGCAGTATGATCCCCTGTGCCTACCCTGCAAAATAACGAGCTATTAGTAAAATGTTTAAGTTTAGTTCTTTTAAGAAAAGCATCACAATTTATCTTGACACTTCGTATGTTCGGGCATCAAAGGTTGCATCTGCTCACAACTACTGTAAGGCATTCGCTTGGAAAACAAATATTTTGCGGTTCACCAGTGACTTGGCATCAGAGGTAAATAATTGTAGTATTTAAAATTTCAATTCCGGCATCAAATTAACTACTCTTTCCAAAAACAAAAAGAAATAATTATATTCCTTGTAAACCAACTCATAATGTATGATTAAAAGCAGTCATGCAGAATCCACAGTAATAACTTTGTCCTTATCATCAGAACCTCCTTTCAGTTTCTATATAAACCTTGGATTATTCTGTGTACATATCGACACTTACTGTTTAACAATAAACTTATGACAGTTGTTCATATGATTCTAGTGTTTCAGTTTCAGAATTTTACTTAAACATTACAACCTGCCTCAACGTTCTACCAAATTCAGTGTCTTCTACTTACTTACAGCAAGCATTCATGAGCTTTCTCAATTATATAAGCGAAAAATGGGTCGTTCTCGTGTTCCCCGCTCTATTGTAATTGAAGATTTAAGTGGAAGGTTCGTAATTTTTCTCCACACCACACCATCTTTAATTCACTTTAAGTTTTATACTAAGAAAAATCAGTTAATAGATTAGGATTTGTCATGTTTTTCTTAAAATGTCGAATGGACCATGTTCAGTTGTTCATGAACAAAGACACTTTTTAGTTTTAATTGCCATTGCTCATCATGGATCAAATGTTTTTCTGCTATTGCTCATCTAGCTCTATCGCCGTGCATCCTCTTTTGCAACTAATATGTCGTCTTTTTGTAGAACAAGGAGAAGCAAAAGGCTTGTTTCATCAATTGCTGAAAATTCAGAATCCGCAGCTGCAGGTATATATACTTGTATATCATTCATGGAAATGCTCTTCTGGTAAATTGTTTCTTCTCTTTTCAGCTAACTTCATATAATTCAATGACGGGACAGGTCAAGGAACAAATGAAGGGAAAGGGGCACTATTCCATTGCAACTACTGCAATAAAGACGTCACAGGAAAGATCCGCATAAAATGTGCAGTATGTCCCGACTTCGACTTGTGTCTAGAATGTTTCTCTGTTGGAGCTGAGATTAAACCTCACAAAAGCAATCACCCATATAGGGTCATGGTAACTTCTTCTTAACGATTTTGGTGATCTATAACAAATGCAGATTAAGAAATTTTCATATTCTGTAATTATTGTGTACCAGGACAAGTTGTCTTTCCCTCTAATATGTCCAGACTGGAACGCAGACGAAGAAATGCTGCTTATAGAGGTGTGTGTATTTACATTTTCATTAAGTAAGGAAAAAATCAACTCCGCAAATAGGTTATATAAATATGCTTATATGGTGAACTTCAGTATTACTGTTAGTTTATTGATCGAATGTATTTACACATATACCAGGGAATCGAAATGTATGGACTTGGGAACTGGGCAGAAGTAGCAGAGCATGCAGGTACAAAGAGCAGAGATCAATGTCTAGATCACTATAATAGTGCCTACATGAACTCTCCATGTTTTCCTCTTCCGGTACGACTTATTTTCACCTTATTGGTAAAATAAGTTTCATCTAGGCTATTTTGCTCTTCATGGGTGATTTGATTGGGTGCATTTCGTAGGACATGTCTTATACTGCCGGAAAGAATAGAGATGAACTTCTTGCGGTTGCTAAAGAGCAAGAGGATGCCAACAAAGGTTAATTGAACAGTCCTAATAATTCGATAATATAAAAAACAGACATAATAACATGATGTTCACCAACAAGTGCATATATCCGTCGTAAAAAAAAAAATGTTAATTGATATTCATGTAATTTCAGCATCTACAGGAGTTCCTTCAGTTGCAATTGCGGAGCTCTCCCTTAAAGAACAACCTACTTTCTCTCCAACAATGAAGTATAATTGCTTACCTTTTTGGATTCTTACTTTTTAGAAATTGTTAGACATTCTTTTGTGTAACTTTTGCGCATGTTTGGTCAGAACTGTAGAAGCTGAAGCTGTAGGTATGAATAACTAATATCCTCTGCTAATTGAATTTGTTTATTCAGCCACTAAAATGATTGCATTGTATTACCATTAAATTTAACTTAACAACATGCACTTCTTTCTGCAGTAGATGTGGGTTCTGGGATCAAAGGTAGCAACTCATTGGCGGTAACGGCTGGTACAACTAAAACATCTTCGAACAATGGTCGGGTTAAAGATATTCCTCCTGATGCAAACACAGGGAAAGGTTTGCTCTCGTATCATTATTTCCTTTTCTTGTATATACGTATATGAAAAAGGAACTCATGCATAATATCTGTGTGTTCAAAACGTATGCATTCGTTTTATATCTTTTTAGTTTTAATTTGAAAACCTATCTCAAATTCAGTTAAAATCTGAACAGACGCGTCTCTTCCAATAGCCACCACTGATGCCTCTTGAAGGTGTCTGTTGGTGATGAACAGGCATCTCAAGGAGATGCAAACCAGTTATAAATAGTGGTGATTGTTTCTCTGAAACACACCATTCTTCCGTGTGCTTTTCATCCTCTAGTTTTAACCCATTTCTCCAATATGTCTTCTGCATCTTCTGCAACATCTCCAGTAGACAGGAGTGTCGGGGTGAAGAAACCAAAAGCGCTCAGTAACAAGGGTCCTTTCTTGCCTGTAGACAGGAGTGTCGGGGTGAAGAAACCAAAAGCGCTCAGTAACAAGGGTCCTTTCTTGCCTGAGGAGGTGAGTGGCTATAATCCCAAGCGACGAGAGTTTGATCCTGCATACGACAATGAGGCGGAGAAATCCATTGCAGACTTGGAATTCAAGGACACTGACACTGCAGATGAGCGTGAGATAAAGCTTCGGATGTTGCATATCTATAATCAAAGGTACAACATACATTCATATATATATGTGCACGACTTTTTTTTTTTTACTTTTTTTGTACATAGTTCATACCTAATGGAAATCTTTTTGACAGAATTGCTGAACGTAAACGTAGAATGGACTTCATATTGGAAAGAGGTCTACTTTATCCTGATCCCTTAGAGAAAGACCTCGATCCGGAAGAAAGGGAGCTATATGAGAAGTATAAGGTCTTCATGCGATTTCATTCTAAAGAAGAACATGACGAATTGATTGAGACTGTCATTGCGGAGCATAGAGCTCGAAAAAGGATTCAAGAACTCGAGGTACAGTGTTATAATTTCTTTATTCTGTGATGGTTTATTTCTTCTTCCCGTTTTTCTTTTCATAATAAATTATTAAATTATACAGGAAGCCCGAGCAGCCGGTTGTCGTACGTCTGCTCAAGCAGACAAGTATCATGCAATTAAAAAGAGGTTAATAGCCGAAGAAAAGGCAAGAATGAATCCGGAGGGAAGTCGTCAAGTGGCTGGTGTAAGCGGGAAAGTACTATTCAAGGCAGGGGTTCCGGGTCATGCAACAATGGAACCTGATAACATCAACAGTCCTCAAGGAGGAGGTGGTGGTACTGTAGGTTCTGCTAGTTTCGAGGCTGGTGGAAGTAGTGGAGATCCTAATCACCATCCCTCCACCATAGTTTCAGGATCAGCTTCTTCTTCTTCTTCTTCTACAAGTTCCTTCAACCGTTGGGATATCCGTGGACTTCCTGGAGCAGAATTACTATCTGGACCAGTAAGTTGCATTTATAATTTCTTCTTCTAGGGAACTAGTGTACAATGTACAAAGTAAATGTTAAGAGTCCCAAGTATTGATTCGATTTTTATATATGATATATAATGTAATGAGAATATCTTAAAAACTTCATGTTTGTTTGGCAGGAAAAGCTTTTATGCATGGAAATCAAATTGATACCAAATCATTATCTGAAGATGCTAGAAGCAATGTCGATACAGATCTACAGAGGTGGAATAACAAAGAAATCAGATGCTTATCGTTTCTTCAACATGGATCCTAACAAAGTAGATAAGGTTTATGATATGCTTGTCCGGAAAGGGATTGCTGTTCATAGTTCAAACTAAGCAGCCTATTCTTTGTTTTAACACAGCAATCTCCTGGTTGTGTAATTGAAGTCGGCATATTTATTCTTCATGGATTGGTTTATTTGCTCTCAAGTATGAGTTTTGTTATGTACTTTATCAATTGTAATAATGTGGAGCTTGTCACCACTTTTTGGATGGAACAATTTGGATGGCTGGTTAGCCTAAGATTTGAGAAGTTATTGTAAAATTTGCCCAAGAATTGGGAAGTTACTGTTTTAATAAAATTTGCCAAAAAAAGAGAGAGGTTTATTTGCTCTTATGTAGTCTGTCTCTTTAGTCACATCTCGTTTGCACAAAACCCCTCTAACATTGAAGAGCATGGCATGGAGGTACTAAATCTAAAACCTTAAGGTGGGTCTCCAGTCGGTGAATTGGGGAATTAGTCGGTGAAAGTACGTGAAGGTACTATTGCTATCCTAACAATTTATTATTTTTGTCTGAATAACAAAATCATTGGTAGTAGAGGTGGAAAATATACGAGTACATGAATTAAATTCTCTATTCACTAACCAGTACAAGGTATCTGGAGATATGAAAATACTCGATCACCAGATAGCTGTAGTTGTCAATCCCTGGTTGGTGGCATCTGTATTTTTGAATTAAGATACTAAATTAAAAAAGAAAAGGGGCAAACTGTTACAAGGTCTAAAGGATGGCAGTAGAGTAGTCGGGACAGAATGGTGGGGTCAAATTTTGGGGGCATGTAGCAGCTTCTGGTGTTTAAACTTGCATCAAGGCGGTGAATGAACAGCTCATGAACACAGGCTACAGCATCAATTGTTATTATTGTGGGTTACATGAGCTAGCTAATTCCATATGAGAATGAGATTAACCGCATGCTAATCCATCCACCATCAAGTACCCAGACAACATCATGAAGAAATCCAGACAGTTTTCAAAATCAATACTATGACGTATGAAGATCTTAAATCTAATATAAAAGCAATGCTTGTGGTTCTTTACATTACATAATCTCTTTTACCACTATCTACTATCACATGAATCCTAGAATTTGCTTATTTGTTTCAAACATGACATTTTGAATTCAAATCAAACAAATTCTTTACAGAGACAAACCCAAAACTTCCATTAACAAAAGATGATATTAACACATTGTTAATCAGCATGTTTTCCAGTTTCCCACACTAACATGTCAGATTTCCTGATCATCTGCAACTACACCTTCTACTAAAGCTGATACATATTGACGCTTATACAAGATATCTTCATACGTGATACGTTTATATACATAACTACTAGTAGAAGAACCAGAAGAATTCCATACCCTAGATACCCATCACCCCTCCTATTAACTCAAGGAGTTGATGAACAAGAGGCTTCTTGTCTTGGTTCCCTCAGATACCCAAGAAGTGTTTCTGCCTGCAGAACAAACAAATCACAAAAGCCATATTAGTATTCTGCCAAAGCTACTATGCAATTTGATCAGATGAAGGACACTCTTTAAAATTCAGTCTTTCGAAAACAATACGAAACTAAGATACAATTTTGCAAAATTTATTAGACTTATACCTTTTGTTTAGCCCTTGCACTTCCAGATTGAGATAATGCAACAAGTGGAGGAATTCCACCTTCTCTCACTAATAATCCTCTATTTCTCGCATTGCCACTGCAGAGTTGCAAAAGGGTTAACACTGCGAAATCCTTTCCTTTGACAGACCCATCTTCAATAGCCTCAACTAAAATAGGAATACCACCTTCTTCAACAATAGAAGTTCTCCCCTCTTCAATGGCTGCTAAACTATTCAAAACCACCATAGCTTTTTCAGCTAAACCATTCCCTTGCTCAGAGACTAAGACAACTAGTGGTTTTACTGCACCAGCAGTCACAGCTCTTTCTTTATTAGGATTTACTGAACAAAGCTTGTACAACGTAGTTAACGCATCTTTCTTCCCTCGAGTCGAACCATTCAACAATAACGAAATCAGTGGCGGAATAGCTCCAGAAACCCCAATTTTAATCTTGTTATCATCAATTAACGATAAATTTAGTAAAGCACAAGCAGCGTTTTGTTTGGATGTTTCAGTTCCGGTTTTGAGTACATAAACAAGCGGCTTAATTGCACCAGAATTAGTAATCAAAATCTTGTTCTCTTCATGTAAAGATAGATTTAATAAAGCTGTTACTGAGTGTTCTTGAGTCCAAGGATCTGTACATTTCAAAAGAGAAATTAACATAGGAATCGCACCTGACTCGCCAATAATCGCCCGATTCTCCGAACTATTCTTGGCAAGTAATCGAATGTTTGCAGCAGCCGAACGTTGTACAGACAATGATGAAGATTTAAGCTGCACCACATACCCTAACACCGATTTCTCAATATTTTCTTCGCATTCGTATATTTCTGATGAGAGTTCTTCACGATTCAAAAACCCTAACCAAGAATCAGTTTCTTCAACATTTAGAGTATCTTCATTTTGTTGATGATTATCTTCATTTGATGGACTAACACCAGCTAATCTCTGTAATTCTCCAGATATATCACTACTATAAGCTGAAAAATCACTAAAAGCTTGAGAAAGATCCATAAAATCATTATCGAAACTTGAATTTCTTTTGTTGTTTTCCATCACCAACTCTGTTAACCTAAAATCCAAAACAGATTCTGTCAAATTTTCAGAAACGTATGCAGATTTAGGCTCTGAAGGATCATTTTTGTAGAGATTAGAACGAATTGTTCTCATAGATCGACCTTGTGCACGTTTCTTTGATGATATTGATGATGAGAAAGTTGAGGATGGTGATGAACAAATAAGTGTCTGTGTTGATGAAGGAAGTTGAGAATCTTGAATAGACACCATGATGATGAAAAGATGCCGAAATGGGAAATGGGTTTTGGGGTTCAGTGATGATTCCTCAGGAGAAACTCATTAAGATTTCTTCTTCTTCTTCTTGTGGTTTGGGTTTACATAGAAGAGAGGTTGAAGAGAGTTTTAATGGTGATTTTGAGAGAAAGAGTAAAGTAGGTGCGAGAGGTGGGGTGGGGTTTTTGAGGAACCAAGTGAAAGAGTGGTGGGGGCTATTCACGAAGGTTCTTTTCATCTATAATTACTAAAATAACCTTTCAGTACAGCATGAAGCTGTAACTCGAATATAGTAAAGATTAAAGAATCTCTGCTACTGTGATTTTTTAGTTAAATGAAAAAGTACGTACGGAATCAAACGGGATTTAACGGCTAACACGGTTTTGAAGCTTTTGATGAGTTAAGCAAAGTGATTGCGGTTGATATCGACACCCACTTGTCACTCTTCTGCTTTTTTTGATTATTTTTTGTTTTGGGCTTTTGAGTACGGTGTTCTTACAACACGCTGTATACCCTAGTTAGTAATTCTACGTGAACGTATCCGAACTGACCGAATCCGAATGATATTTCCGAATTATTTGAACTCCGAACCTAGTTCCCGGATTATATGGACCTCACGAATGATTCGCGAACGTATCCGAACTAACCGAATCCGAATGATATTTCTGAACTAGAACTTCGAACCTAGTTCGCGCCCAACCTCGCTCTCCCATAGGTAATTCTCTGACCAGAGTTCTGTTGATTTGTTTTTGTTTGATTTTGTATATACTTTATATTTAAATACAATTATAAAGTTAAGATCTTCAATTGGTAGTTGTTTAACCAGTGTTTTATGTGTTAATTTTTGTTTAAAAGTCTATAAACTCGTATTATAATACATTTATGCGATTAAATTGTTTACATCTTGTTAAATAATCACGCTAAAATGTTTTTTTCCATCTTATAAATCATATACAAATAAAATTAGTCTCGTAATAAGGTCATAATACTTATCAATTAATCATATATGTAAGCCGAATTTTAAGTGTCGAACTTACATTTATAAAACGAATATGCACGTACATATGCCGTTCCGAACTATTTGTCCAGAACAACGAACCGTAGATAGGATTTTTGACCGAATCCGACCTATTCAATCAGTATAATTCCCGTCACGTATGCCGTCCCGAACTACTACCCGTACCCGAATTGCTAACTAGGGTATATACACGACGAGATTATAGTATCTTGATCAGATCTTCAAATTATAGTACTGCCTTTTTAGATATTTTAAGCGAGTTTTGCTGACAGCTGACTCATCCAGCACCCCTGAAAATCTTGTGAAGTGAGTCATGGTCGATAGTGAAAAACTAACACATCTCATGTGTTACCCACTTACCGTTTGTAATGTCTCGCTCTCATGCAACGCTTGTGCATTCTGTTACCGAATGACGGTATGTTTGTAAAAGGTTGGTTCATCAGGGCAATTCCTATGGGAATGAACAAACCCATTTTTTTTGTTGAGCCAGGTGGATGGCCAAACATGTTTCTCCACTATGGAACAACAATGAGCGGTTGAACATCAAGCGTACGGGCTAGGGACACACGCCGGCGTGTGTAAGTTAAACGCTGGCGTTGAAACCACAAGCGCCGGCGTTCGAAACAGAAACGCGGCGTTCAAACTTCGAGCGCTGGCGTTTGAAGCAAAAACGCCAACTGGTGTAGTTTTTTGAAAATTCATAATTCACTTTTTACCTCTATAAATTACCATCATCTTCAAACAATTCACTCACACCAAAATTCACTTCTATTGAATTTTCTCTTCTAAAATCTATTTCAATTTTTTAGTTTATTGTTGGTGAAATGGCTGAAAAGGCGATCACACTTTTTGCGATGCAAAACTTGAAGTTGTTGTTTCTAAGATATGTGGGAGTTTTAAAAAGATTGAAAATTGTAAGAGGGAAGTGCAAGTTTTTGAAGTTGCTCCAAGAAAATGTTCCGCTAAAAGGCAAAGAAGAGCTCCAGTTTTGAAAGTTAACAACAAAAAACTCAAAAACAAAGGCGAAACTGTCAAAGAGCGCGTTGAATGGAAGATACGTCAAATGAATATAAATAGGAGGCCAAAGCTTGTACTTGATTTTTATTGAAGTTGTTAAGTACTTTTTATTATTGTCTAAGTTTGTATCTTGTAAAAGAATTGGCAGTAATATCAATGAATGAAAATATTTAGATTTTAAAATAGATTTCCACTCCAGATTAAGCGAAATTTATTACAATTTAAACTTGCAAATAACATCAAACTACATTTTAATAAACCACAACAAAAACATCAAACTACATCAAATCCAGCGACATTCTCTCTGTATAGTTCATATCATTCAAAATACTTAAACTCTCTTCTGGTTTCTTCAGTTAACTTGGTTTGAGCGATGGTTTACTGTAAAACAGATAAACAACAAGTTCATATATTTATGATGCAGTTGATCAATGAGGACAAAGGTAAGATACTCACCAGTTCTTCGTTGGATAATCCAGAATTTCTATGGTGAACCATCCACAAAACTTCTGTATAATGTTTGACTTCCTTAGTGATGAATGCAATTCTTAGTTCTAGGCTCTTAAGGTTTCTTATGGTTTCGTTCCGCGATGCTTCAAAATGTCCCAATACTCTTTCCCAGAAATACTCACTGTTCATTGGTCTCATCATACTATGTAACCAAGATCGAACAACAGTAACATCTTCTTCCATTGTAAAGACCGGGAGAGGCATTCGAGTGCAGTACAAATGTGCTTGAGATGGACCATCTTTTAGAATTCTAAAACACGCTTCGTAATGAAAAGGTTTACCGTGAGCTTCCTCCCAATTATCAAGAGTTGTTTGGATCACTTCATCTTTAGTTACACTGATGAACTTTTCTCGATCAATTTCCATTACCAGAGCAAGAAATGGCTGGACTGCAAGCCTAATAGATTGAAATGGAGCACGCAATCGACGAGCATCTCGGTTTCCTGGGTTTCCCGTCAGTGAGACGAACATTGAAAAAACGTTATCCCCAAAAGAACCATCTTGAAAGCCCATTCTTCAGTAAACTTGGGACCACGATTTCTAACAGACATTTTTGCAGAGTGAGAGAGATTAAGAGTTTTAGAAAAAAGAAGAAGAAGAAGAAGAAGAAGAAGAAGAAGATGTGATTTTGGAGATGGGAATAATGGAATTTATAGGTTGAGAAAGAAAATCGAGTCTTTGCAAATTTAATCATTGGCGTTTGTAGTAAAACCGCGCGGCTTTACTACAAGCGCCCGTTTGAATTACCATAGGAGTTGGCGTTTGTACTAAAACCACGCGACTTTACTAAAACTGCCCGTTTGATTAGCAACGCCTATTTTTTTGCTATAAGTACAACACTAGGTTTTATTCTCAACCAAACCAACATATTTTTTTCTTAAGCCAACAACATCCACCATGTTTTCTAATGGCAAAGCGAAGCAAATATTATATGTCGAAGCAAAAGAGGTTTGTCCATTATGTTTCATGGATAACCACAGTCTTATGCAATGCCCTTGGGTGTATTCAAAGTGTGCGTGGGAAGGTTGTTTACGCATCAGAATGGTGATTAAATCACAACCGGAAAAGATCAGGTATTTGCAATGTCAAGATCCCAACTGTCCAAAGGAACCACATATGCTAGATGATGCTATGAAGATTAAAGAAGAAGAAAAGATTGCAACACTCTGCAAAAACTTCAAACTTAAAGCCAAATTGAAGAAGGAGTTATTACACTGCAAGCATTGAGGATATGGATATCACGAATACAAACATTGTCCACAGAGAATCAGTGGATGCTCAAAGCCCGGTTGCAAGACTTTTATGCATTTGCGCACTTCTTCTGAAGAAAACATATATGGAAGGCATTTCTGGGAATGTCCTAGGTGTTTTTTGGTGGAGTGGGCTGATTGAAGTTGAATCAAACTACATTCACTATGGTATTATGTTATTTAGTTTGCTGTTTATTTTGTGTTATTACGATTATCTAAAACCAAACATGTTGATGTCTTCACATTTGCACCATCAATATCATAACTAAATTAATTTTTTGGATTAAACATTGCACCATCAATATCATAAATAAAAACATACTGCATTGAACAACCACATCATATATGAGAATAAAAGAAATACATTAGATTAAAACAATTACTACATAGGCGTCAATTCTCGCCGGGTGGTGGAATTCCTAGGGCGAGGTAGGGATTGTATTTGTTAAGCACCCTAAGAATGTTGAAACAAGCATGGAAGTCGAAAGGACGACCGCCGTGAGATACTGCCCACATCGCTTGAGTTCTGGGTTCCACTTCATGTTCGGCTTCACCGTTGAGCTTATTTCTGTGATTCTCCATTAGTAAAGCGATGAATTCCGATACATGACTACCAATTGAACTAAAACGATGCGACAATAAGTGAGAATCACGCCCATTAATGTTCCCCGTTTCAGCGGTGAACATTCTATAAACTTTCTCCCATAAACTCAACGTCGATTCAGCTACATTCCTACCGACAACATATTGTGTGTGAAAAACAAAGGCTCTATAAATAGCTAAATCCTCTTATTGAGTGAATCTAACACCACGAACTCTAGGAAGCATTTTTGTAGTTGATTTGAGAGTGAAGAATGTGTGAATTTAGAGTTGAAATGAGGAGTATTTATAGAACTCAATAATTATAGTCGTTAGATCACAAAAGTTTCGAGCCGTCCAGATTCATCCGTTGTCGCTTTTCAGAAAAACGCCGCGCGTTTACCAAAAAATGCCGGCGTGCGAAATACCAACGGGCGGTTGAAGGACAAGCGCCCGCGTTTTTGACTCAAACGCCAGCGTTTGTGCCACGCTCGCCCGTTCTTCCATCGCGCCTGCTTATTCTTCCATCCCACTCAATATTTGTTGGTTTGTACATCCATTTTTCATGTTTGTTGAGTCCATAGTGGGATCAAAATCAACAAATTCTTGTTTTATTGGGTCCATAGGAACCACTATTACTTCGTAAGCTACATCGAAAGTTGTTGCAATATTTCAGCCTCGCATTGCAAGTAACTATCTCATAGTCCGTCAGTCTTCTTTACTTATCCAATGTCTTCTTTTTTTCTTTTCTTTTTTCAGCCCTGCTATTCTATGTCATTTAATTGATATAGAGATCTGAAATGAGAAATTGGGTCAATTGCCCAAACATTTTTAAAAGATGGTTCTAATGGACGAGTAAAAATTAGTATGGGTGAAATGGACACCAAAAAAATAGCAAGAATGAATCTGGATTCATCTTGGCTTAAACTTAAAAATAGCGAGGGTGAAACTGGATGCATCCTGATGTAAATTAAAAATTAGAAAAAATATTTGAAAATGGGTAGGATGAAACTGTTTACATCCTGATTATTTTTACATTCTCGTCCATTAAAACAGTATCAAATTTTACATGTCTTTTTTACCTGGCACTTTTAGGGGCGACCCCGAAAGAATTAGGGGCGACACTAAAAGACAAAAAAGGTCACCCAAACGTAAATCTAAGCTACCCCTTATCTTCGATTTTTCGAAATGGCCAATATGCCCTTATATAATCGGTAGCCAACACCATAATCGGTAGGTAAACATGCAATCGGTAGGTTAAATTAAAATATACCTACCGATTGTTGTGTAGATACTTCGGCCAATAATCCCTTTTATAATCGGTAGCTTATCCAACTTATAAGACTACCGATTATAAGGAGCTCCGTATTCAGCCTTGGCCAAATTCCATAGGTTTTGAGGGGTGCATAGCCAACCATAACCACTTGGATAGAGCTGTGGATCTAGCCATAATCGGAAGCCTAATAAGTTACATAAACTACCGATTATAGGTTGCCCCAAATTTAGTTTTTTCTAAAATCCTTCACGTGATGAATTTTGAAATATACCATAATCGGTAGGGTATATAATTATATAACCCACCGATTATAACGAGCCCCAGATCCAACCTTTGCCATATTGCATAGGTTTTGAGTGTACACAGCCAGCCTTAACCACTCGGTTTGCGTTTTGGATACAGCCATAATCGGAAGTTAAATATATTACCAACCCATCCGATTATGGGTTGCCCCAAAATGAGTTTTTTCTAAAATCATTCATGTGATGAATTTTGAAATCTACCATAATCGGTAGAGTTAACAACTTAAAAACCTACCGATTGTAAGGAGCCCCAAATCGAATCCTTGCCAAATTCCATAGGTTTTGAGTGTACAGAGCCAGGCATAACCATGTGGTTCGTGATTTTTATGCAGCCATAATCGGAGTTCAATATATTACCAGATCCTCCGATTATGGTGTTGTTTGGTTACAGAAACCATAGTTGTTTTTTTAGTATAATAATCGGAAATTAACGAAACCACAAACCTCCGATTACAAATATTCGGTAGTAAATGCGCTCAATTACTTTCCGATTATGGTGTTGGTTGGTTACTGAGAGAACAAATTTTTTTACTTATAACGATCGGAAGGAACATTACAAATAAACCTACCGATTATTGTTATTCGTAAGTGAAGGTGCACATTTACCTTCCGATTGTGGTGTTGTTTGGATACGAAGATGAGTTTTCTTTACACATGATAATCGGAGAGAAAAGTATATTAGCAATCCTCCGATTCTCGACCAAATATTTTGCACAATCCCCGAGAATCGGTAGGTTAATAACGTATAACCCTACCGATTCGACTAAAAATGGAACATCCCCAGAATCGGTAGGTTAATATATAAACCTATCTTCCGATTGTGTTCCAAAATTCAACACTTTCATGTCTCTTCATGTGATTCGCTTGCGAGTCATCGTTAAATGCATAAAATGTGTAAAATAACTATTCTTAATCCATAAACATAACGAAACAACTAATATTCCGACACAATCTTTGAAAACGACATAATCCGACATAATCCAACATAAACAAAGTTATCCATAAAGTTAACGAAAAACATCGAGAGTTTACAACACCGAGAGTTTACTTGTTCCTATTTGCTTTGACTTTGTGATTTTTATTAGCTCTACGACTTGGACCAGCATCATCATGGGTTTCATCAACTTGAGTGCTTGATGAAGCCCGAGTTCTTTTGTTCACCTTGGTTGTAGGTTTCTTTTGCAATTTTTCCCCGAACTGAGATGCATACTCCTCATTGTCAACGTTGTCAATCAACTGTTTGTGGTTTTTTATCTTCTCAATTGAAACAGGCTCTCCGGCCTTTATACAATCAGTGCACCATTTCGACAAACGCTTGAACCTGTTCAGCTGTTTTAAAACATAGCATACCATCAAACGGTTATTACTCTATTTTGACCCATAATATTAAACTAAATTAACAAAACAATACGTACCAATCTATCAAAACCCGCAGGCTTCTCTTTGAGGATACTCTTGTACGAAGCTGGCTTTGCTTTAAGATCACGGATTACACGAACATGAGAAACATTGCGGTACCAATCCATGTAGTTGGGAGCATTTTCAAAACCTTGGTTGGCTGCCCTTCCTTGGTTGATCAAGTAATGCGCCCTTCTATCCCAATGGAATTGACAGGATGGTGAACCCTTGTGAACCACCGTGATAGAATCTTTATCAGACTCGCATTGCTCCAGAACCAAAGTGAAATTGCCATGGATTTCCTCCTTTGGTATACCTTGTACAAAACCGTGTTGTCGCATCACCCTTGAGGCATTGTACATCACATATCCCGTGGGGTGCCACAACGGTCCAAAATAAAGTGCCAAATCGGACCGACCCGCGATATGTCCAGTAGCTCGGTCTTCCTTGTATGGATCAAAGCATACGTCTTGGGCATTAAGTGAGTCCAAAATCTCCCTCAAACGAATCAACTGATGCTCCTTCGTCCTAGAATGGTTGTCATCGAAGACGTACTTTCTTCCTATAGGGTCACCTTTCTCCCACGTCGGGTTTTCAATGGCCAATCCCAAGATAGGGAAGTGGACGTAGATCCAAGTCTATAATGTCATTTTTGCAAGTATTAGGAAATTGATTCTTCAATAGTATAAAAAAAATAAAAAAATAACCAAGTATGTGGAGTTAATAAACAATACCTGTAGCAGACTCACGTTCCCGGCCACTTGGCTAATTCCAACCCTCGACGCCTTTCTCAACTCTTCCATCAACCATTCATGGCATGCCGTGCCCCAAGAGTACTCATGCACTTTATCGAGAGGATCCGAGGAAGTTGTAAAGGTTGGCGTCGACCCGATTTCCACTGGTATTGGGGAAAATGACACATCCCAATACACATAGGAGATATGCGGTGGCCGCGTGGTTGACTTGCTCGTCCGTTAAAGTTCCTTTCTCTTCTTTTTCCTTGGTGCCCTTGAACATATCCATCAGAGTACCCATGTTGAACTGTCTAGTTCTATACTTCATGCATCTTTTGAACTCAGTTGTTGATGTTTCTTCATCCCAACCCAAACACTTCTTAGTCATATCATAAAGATTCCTCCATTCCAACTGCTTAGTGAACTCGGCCCTAACACCCTTGCCATGGACGGGGAGTTTAAGAATCTGCTCAACATCATCCGGGGTTATCGTCATCTCCCCAAACGGCATATGGAAGGTGTCGGTCTCGGGATAAAGTCTCTCCACAAACGCCGATATATCCACCCGGTCATGTTCCAACATTGAGTTCTCGCATGCATTGGCCAACCCCGATTCGCAATAATGGTCTTGAACCTTTCACATTCATCCACCAAAGGCCAATCTAGCATTTTTGTTGGTGCGGTGGTCGCTTTGAGTAAACGAACCGCATCGGAATGATACTATTAAACACATGACAAGTTAAAAAATAAAATTAGAATAACCTAAAACTACAACCCTTAAAAGTATTACGGAGAAAAACATAATAAGTTAATAAAATGGATACGATCATTACCTCAGTTTCATATATTTCTCTGGCCCAGGATTCTTTGTATCCAAATAACAATTGTCCTCCATCCTCCAAGTGAGCCCAAGGATTACACCTTCGGAATATCCTTCACCTTCAGTTCATCTCTGACAAGGTGTTTCGCTTTCTTTCGAGGAGGATTTTTCTTTCGGCTTGTCCTACTTCTTCTGCTTGTTCAATTTTTGGTTGTGATGGTGGAGCACTTGGTTGAACACCTTCTTGGATTGGTTGTGATAGAGAGGCACTTGGTTGAACGACTTCTTGGATTGGTTGTGATTGAGAGGCACTTGGTTGAACACCTTCTTGGATTGGTTGTGATTGAGAGGCACTTGGTTGAACACCTTCTTGGATTGGTTGTGATTGAGAGGCACTTGGTTGAACACCGATTGAACCTGGTTCGATTGAGGGGCACTAGGTTGAACAGCTTCTTGGCTTGCTTGTTGAGTTCCAACTTGACCACTTGAAGCGGCGTTTAGCGATCCTAGCTCTCCTTGCACTGTTTGTCGAGGTTCCGACGCCTATCCTTCCTTGCACTAGCCGAGACAATTGCATCTTGGATGTTTTTACCTCGCCTATCCCTAAACAACAAAAAAAAAGTACAACAAAGTTATGAAACTAAATATTCGGTTGGTTGATTTAACAAAGTGCCTCCGATTATTCACAATCGTAAGTATCGGTTCACCTAAAGCTACCGAATACGTATAATCGGAAACAAAATAAACTTTTTGGTGTTCGAATATGTTTATCTACACACAATAATCGGAATCTAAAGTTCAACATAACCCTCCAAATTCCACACAATCGGAAGCCTAACAAAACTAATGTCTACCGAATATGCGTCTCTTTGTATCCAGAAACAAATCAAGTTGTTAGCCTAAACAATCGGAAAGATATTCTGAGAATATTTCACCCGATTATTGCGTCTCTAATACTTGTTCTTCCCTAGTTTATTCGGAAGGATAAATCACAATTAGCTTCCGATTATGATTGAATTAGGCCTCGATAATGAAAAACGTTATATAATCGGTAGGATACCAAAATTTTTAACACCCGAATATGACAAATTTTCTCGTGAAATGAAGAGTTCGACCACAATCGGAAGTTTATAACAATACCTAACCTACCGATTCGGGTAATAACCGAAAACCCTAAAAAAATAAACATGGATTCGTCCAATTGAAGCAATATAAACCAAATTAATGGTAGAATCTTACCTAATCGACGCCATCTGAAGTTGCCTGAGAGTTTGGCTATCAGTATCGCCTACTTCATCGTCTTCGTGTTCTTCGGGTTCGTGAGTTAAAACCTCTTTATTACGGGCATGCAATCCAATATTCGGATCTTCACCGCGCACTACGTTTTTGGTTCGAGCTTTCTTACGTTCCGTTTCTTTCATCTTTATAGAGAATAATCGACGATGATTCGATTCGACGATGAACGATGTATAGCGAGGAGAGGGGAGAGTTTCCTCTCCGCAATCGGAAGGAAAGAGGAGAAGAGGAGTTGAAGTTGAAGTTGAAAAGAAAATGAAATGAATTTGAATTTAGGTCGACTTTGGTTTTATCGTCACAACGGTTATTAATCGGTAGGTAATACCACCTCATTAGCTACCGATTGTTGAGTAGCCCAAAATTGGTAGAAATGGTTACTTATAACCTACCGATTATTGGAAGCCCCAAATTGAGCATTGGCCAAATTCCCTAGGTTTTGAGGGGTGCAGAGCCGACCATAACCATGTGGTTCGTGATTTGGATTTAGCCATAATCGGAAGCCAAATAGGTTACCCAACCTCCCGATTATAGGTTGCCCCAAAATGAGTTTTTCTAAAATCCTTCATTGTAGGAAATTTGAAATCTACCATAATCGGTAGTCTACTCAACTTAATAATCTACCGATTGTAAGGAGCCCCAGATCGAACCCTTGTCAGAATCCATAGGTTAAGAGGGTACAAAGCCAGGCCTAACCATGTGGTTCGTGATTTGGATGTAGCCATAATCGTACGGAAGATAGGTTCCAAAACCTACCGATTATAGGTTGCCCCTAAATGAGTTTTTTCTAAAATCCTTATTTCCACACCAGCTAAAATTGAACAAGTATTTGAAGTCACTCATTTTATTGAATCGAAAAAACATACATGTAGTTGAAATAAAATAGAAGTAAAACACATAAAATTGTTCAATACATCGCCTAGGGATTCTCTACGAGTTTAATTATATTGGGCGAATTGCCATTCAACTTCCTCCAAGAGAGTGTAGCAGTCCTCGTGCAGAAACTCATGACCGTACCTTAATTCGTATTGGCTCCGACCCAAAGTATATTGGGAAAACAATTTTTAAAATAAGTTAGCGTTGTTGAATAATCATAACCAAATAAATAATTTTTGATAAGAGGCCTATTGATTCACAAACTTACTCTACTCATTCGGTCTTCGTTTGGCATAGCGTCCTTACGAGCTTTCAATTCGTTTCTCAAGCTGAGTACGCATTCATTGTATAAATATGCGTACCTTTCCCTTATATTGCGGGAGCGTCCTCCTATAACGATTTCCGCTTAGTGCTTTAAAAACCTTAAACACCCGTTTCCACCAAGCATTGGTGTTTTGATCATCCCCAAAGTAAGGCCCTCTTGTTGGGTCTTCGTTCTCGGGTCACCCATTGCGCTTCCTCAACGGAGTGCTTTGTGAGAGTGGTGTGTGCTCGACAATAGCAACATCTTCTATATTATTGAACGGAGTTGTAGCCATTTTTGGTGATTCAAAGTGATGGGTGACTGATTTAGGAAGATTGAATGTGATGGGTGAATAAGTTTGGTAGAGATAGGTCTCTATTTATAGCAAAAAAGTACCCAACGGCTAGTTTTTTAAAAAAAAAAACGGTTACTTCAACATAATCGGAGGTTTGTCAATATGTATTATCTACCGATTGTGTTTGGTTTTCGAGGCACGGCTAGTTTATTTTGAACGAACTAGCCGTTGGAGTATAATCGGTAGTTAGATCAACAATTAAAACTTCGATTTTCATAAATATTTTGAAATTCATAACAATATCACCTACATTTTTGCGGTAGTTGGAGTATAATCGGTAGCTAATAACCTACCGATTATACTGATTGCCCCAAATTTTGTTTTTGCGAAATGTAATTTTTTCGAATTTGGGAACTAGAATTATCGGTAGTTAATAAGGCTTCCGATTATACTGATTTGCCCCAAATTTCTTTCTTGGCGAAATCACCAATTTTGGGTATTTAGGAGCTACTATAATCGGTAGTCTAGTGAGGTTATTTTTCCTACCGATTATTATAGAAGCAAGATACGCGCTTGGCACAAAATCGATATAATCGGTAGTATAATATCGTTACTAAGCTTCCGATTGCTTTATAATAATCGGGCACTAAATATCTTCCGATTATGTAAGGGCATTAACGTATTCTCCGCGTTTTTGGACATCCCTTAACGGTGTATATGGGTTGGGAATAAAAAAGTCGCCCCTAATTCTTTCGGGGTCGCCCCTAAAAGTGCCAGGCTTTTTTACCTAGGAATTGTTGTTATTGGGTTAATTGACCAATTGTGTGTTCTGAAACCTGGATACGTTGGTCGACAATTTATCAAACCAGCTGACGTTTCGGGTCGTCTCAACAAATAGAGTTGTATCTTCCCCTTTTGTATACCCGAAGAGTTATCGACATGAATGCAGTATAATTCTTCGTACTTAAAGTACACATTATTAGTGCCAGATGCGTGCACGTTGTACGTAAATGAATCTATTATTCTTATATAAAATGGTAGACCAATTTCGATTATTTCATATTAATGGATCATTTTTGCCTGATCCGTACTTAAACGCACCCAGCGATATGCATTGGTTGTCACCATTAATCACACGATTATTATTTTTCTCAGCCACTGGCGCGTCATAAGTTGATAGAGAAATAAAAAAACAAACATCAAATCCAATTTGCTGCCTTAGCCAAGAAGTAGCACTGTAGATTCAGATTTTCTACTTAGAAGTCGGCAGTGACGTAGGTCAACTCATGTTTTCAATCAATAATCTAATTAGAAATGCATAATTATAAGATTAACAAATCGAGAGATAGCTTAACTTTGTCTTTGTACGTATTGGGTGCAGATCCTCTGTGACCGAATTGTTCATGTCCCTCTGTCCCGACCAATGACAGAGTGACACATGTTGATATTTTAATTAACAATTTATTTATTTAATTGAAATTAAAATTCATCTAAAGAATTTACATCAGACAAGAAGCTTGTTGGGAGCCTAGCCACAAGCTGGGCTCCAACCCCTTTCTGTACCACCACACTCAACCTATGGAAAAGAAACTCCCCCATACACACATTAGCATCATGGCTAGCCATGAAATTGCGAAGCCGTTTAATGAAGTCCGTCGTTTCGACCCCAAGCTCACCAAGAGTAGTGAAAGCCAAGGCTTGAAACCCATAACCTTGGGAGGTGCACTTTTCTAGATACTTGGTGTTCTTATGAATAACTGCATCCTTGACAGCCTGTCCCAACTCCAAAGTGCGACTATTAACTCCAGCAAAGGGCGAAACAATAGTCACATCCAAGCAAACATCACAGTCATTATCCCAATTAAGAACGAGGATGTCCGCTGGTCTCAGAGAAGTGCCATTGTTAGAAAGGAGACCCAAGTCCACCTCTTTACGTGCCGGTACCCCCGCTCGATAACACATGTCAGCAATCGTATCACGCACCAAATCATGTCGAAACTTTAGTCCAACTTCATTCACACAGTGCACAGCGTGATCACCAAAAATGTCCATCTCTCTGTTGCAAAAAGGACACGTGCTGGCCAACTCAAATAGGGGAATACCAAGTCTGTAACAAAGTATCGCACTGAACTGCCTAGGACCAATGTGCTGATTTAAGCCATCTATAGGAATCGTCATTAAGAAATCCAGGGAATGTTTTAGTTGGTTACTCTGCCAGAGCATCAAATCACGTTCAGACAACTCGTAATTAGAAGTCAAGTTCTTCTTTACTGCATCAAAATAGACCTCTGCCAAGGTTGTCATTGAGTGATTGGCAGAACTATCAACGCATATAGGAGATACAGGACTACATACCGAATTGAAAGAAGCAGCAGCTCGTACTAAGTGGGCGCTAAAACCACATATACCAGTACGCCTCAGGATAACAGACTGAAGCTCAAGAGTCTGAAGACACGATGCTAAATAACAATAATGCGCAGTGTCTTGCATCGAATAAACCCCCAAACCGCCTAACCTGAATGGCAAGGTGGAAAATCTCTGCTGCAAAGGACCGAATCCAGGCCCATCTCCCGTGATCACATGACGCAGGAACTTATAAAGTCTAGAGTCGAACAAATCTTGAGCCTCATGCAAGCAGTCTGGTATAGTGGTTCGTAAAGAAAAGTACAAACGTGAAACTCCTGCACAATTCCTAAACAAAATAAGTTCGCACTGTGGATCTTCAAGTTTCTCAACTGCATCAATAAGGTCCACAGTTTTAAGTACTCTTTTGACAACCAAATCAACATTAAATTGGGCATCAAGACTGACCGGAGCTCCTAACAGCTTAACCCCTTTCTCTGGCCTGCTTATATCCGAAGGGAACACACCCTCATTGTCTGCTCTAGGATCCGGGGAGGGCCAGAACAATTCTGTCTTTTTGATGTTCAAGAACAACCCTCTAGCAACACCTTCCTCTTGTATAATCTGAAGTGCTTTCGCAACCATCATAGTGTCACCAATCACCGTACCATCATCCAGGTACCAGGCCTGCAGTTCTAAGTCACATTGTTTGGCGATACTCAAGATTAAGGGGTGGAGAGTAAGAGCAAACAAAAGTGGCCCCAAAGGGTCACCCTGTTGCACTCCCTGTGCAGACGACATCACATGATCCATATAGTATAGGCGCGCCGGAGAAGAGTAGCAAAACTCAACCCATCGGGATATAGAGGGTCATAGATTACGTACCTCAGCAATCATGGCCGTTCTGTCAATGAGATTGAACGCATTAGAGAAATCCACCAACAACATGGAGAGATTGTCTAGATTCCCTTTCTCTTCTAGCACACGATTTACAGCATGTAAAATCGCCTCTACTCCACATTTAGCTCCCACACCAAACTGGAAATCACCCAAGTACGAATTCATCTCTTGGCTAACATACGAAGCAGCACACTTAGAGACAAGTCTTCTCCAAATTGTCCCAACAAAGAATGGGGCGTAAACCACCGCTTAGGCTTGGTGAGTGGGGTGAGAGGAGCACTGGCTACAAATTCTCCCAAAACGGAAGGACAAGAACCTGACAGCCCACAAGTTGACCACGTCGCAATGGACACAAGTAAATCATCGATAAAACTGCAGCAGGCGCACTAAGTGCGTCCAAAAGATGTTGCGCGGAATCCATCTCTTCCACAAGCTGTCCCCCTAGGAAAACTCCTCAACCTGCTCATTACAAGCTCAGTGGAAGCTATCATTGCGTCATGAGGGGGAGAAGATGGAATAGACGGCCTGCCAACAGTGGGGTGTTTGCTCCGCAATTCAGCTAAGGTATCATCATTATTCGGTGCAACTCCACTCGAGGTGAGAGTACGAATTGCGGCAGCATATAACCCATTCTTGAGTTTACTCCTGCATAATCTCAAGTTGGTGGCCTCCTTATCCTCTGGCTTGGCTTTCTTCTTTATCTTGTCAAGTTCTGTCTTCCATTCTTCATGTTGCACGAGTATCTCCTGAAGTAACAAAACACACCCATTGGGCTCGGACCATAATCTTAGTGCACGATTAACCGATTTAACCTGCATCTTATTCTGTGTGTTAGCTGTATCTTCTTGACAAGATTCGGCAACATGGAGGGTGAAAATGGGAAACAACAGGAGTTGTAACCAAGTAGCTAATTCACCGGGCCTGGCAACTACTCCCTGCAAAACAGTTTTGAAAGTTCGTGCAAAGTGTAGCCTGCACTTTGCTGGGATGCTCGGGATAGTAGGTATCCGAGCTTGAAAAACAAATGTTCAATAACTCAAGACACTGGCGTGGAACATCGACACTAATAGGAGCATCAATGCTGTAGATAGAAATTGAAGAAGGGGCAGTCTCATGTTCCAGATGTACACACTTCTTCCCCAGGGCATAAATGTGCATACAGTGAGTGCAAAGCCAACCCTCCAGCTGCTGCAGTGTAAACTCCCAAGCCTGGTAAACTTCATTGCAGCTGCGCAACCTCTCACGGCATCTGTCAGTTCCTCCCTCCCTTTTGTAATGAAGATTTTTCAAATGGTTAAACAAAGACACCTTCAGTAGACCTTTCCCACCAACGTCATTTTTGCACCCATCCAAACCCTTGAAAGGGCATTGGAACAAATCACCTCTGCCACCAGAAAAGAGATATAATACGAACCAAATATACTTTTTTTCCAAAACTGGTAATCTTGTGAAAAAAAACTTTAAAGAAACTAGTCACATACTTGGAATCTTGTCTTGATTTCCTGAAAGTTGATTATCTTGTGAGTGACCTTGGTTGTTACTTAGGGATTGGTCTGGATTTTGATTGGGAAAATTTAATGCAAATTTGTTGTACCCTATTTTTATCACTTGAGAGAGTTCTTCAACTTCATCCTGGTCAATCTCTAGATATACAGATCACGAATGAGATTGTAACATCATTTTTGATCATGTTTGGAAGCCAATATATCTCAAATCAGATTTGAAAAAGAGATTATATCTCAAATCACATTGAAAAAAGAGATTAAAAAGAGATCATTTAGTTGATGGTTTTTTGTCTAAATTAGAGCATAAACTAAATGTTAGTTATTAATCATCTAAATCCTCGTGATCATCACTTTTCTTTTCGACGCATATATGTGATGATCATCAAAGATTTTCAGTTTTTCAATCGAAGGTGTTTCAGTTTTTTAAGAGAAGTAATGGGATATTTTTTCTGGAAAGAATATATTTAACTCCTGATTTATCTCTGATTCTAGATTAATTAAAATTTAATTTATGGATTAATATAGTATACCACGTGTCGCTCTGTCATTGGGCGGGACAGAGGAACAGGAACATTTTGGTCACAGAGGATCTGGACCCGTATTAAGTAACCGCATTAATAATTTAATATAGGTTTGGACTACTTGGTTGGATATTGATCGATTGATTGATAAAGTAGACACTATCTCTTAATTAGTCAGTGGTTAGTGCACTTGACTGGAGAATTAAGAGGCTGATTAAGACCAGTCATAATGGTTTCGCAACGGCACAAAATTGTAGAGAGCAAAAATGACTACTTAAATATTGTTCCCCACCAACTTTTTGTACTTCAGAAAGACATTATTGAATTATTTTTTTAAGAAAGATAAACACGTGTCCCTTTTTTTTATCTGGAATCTGTGGTCGACAAATACAATCGATACACAAGCAGTAGATTTTCTCAAGATTGCTATTAGGGAATACCGATTTGCTAGGGGTGTACCAAAATACATTCCCATGGGTTGGTAGTTGGACACCCTCGTGCAAATCCGAACCCCCATTGGTATTCTTGGATTTTCTTACTCTTTTCCAAAATTTTACTTCTCTTAAAATTTTAATTCATATTATGGTGCCCGAAGCACATCTTTCGGACGACCAACATATGTTATTGCCGCTATTTTAGTTTATTTAAAGTTTTTCGTATAAAAATAAATCTAAACGTAATCTTGGAGTGTTCGTTTCAAAATAGATGATTTCACATAAAAAACGTGTACTGACTGGTTGGTACATCTTGGAAAATAATTATAGGTACATTTTTTTTTATATATATTAGAAGGATAAATTCAAAGGATAGGTAATAAGCATTTTCGTGTAGGTTCAAACTGGTAGATTTTTAGTTGTTTGGCAAATATGTAGCTTCATCAAGCGATTTGTGGATGAGCATAATATCAAAAACATCTTTGTTTTTGTTACTGGTGCTCTTATGTTTCGCTAAGTGATTTGTCGGAAATCTGTTTATCATCATGATTAATTGTTTAAACACTTAGTTGAAGCTAAATACCCAATGTCTTCGAAGACAATAATTTTCATCTCTTTTTCATGTTGAGTCATTGCTTCATAGAGATGTATCTATGCCAAGAGGTTATATGACCTTCTTGTGAGAATGATTGTGACCGTAAATTTTTCCAGGGGTTGTCATAATTGTCTTCTATGCACCTAAGAGTCAATATAGTTTTATACGACTCAAAGTGTACCACATCTCTTGTGAGTCCAAATAATAATGACTCGGTATGGGTATCAACACTTCTTATGCTCTTTGTAAAGTTCTCCATTCCTATCCGACTCCCAAGCAAGAGACGAGAACATGATCCCATGGGAATTTGTACATAACAAGCTAAGAAGAATATCCGCTAGATAATCTATCTAATCATAGCGTTGATATTTAAACTTATGATTTCTGGGTACAACTCTCAAGACATGATGATCATACAAATTACGGGTACATCATTCACCATTGGTGAAGAGATAATGAATCAAAGGTGAAGTACTCATGATAGACAAACCAATGCGGCTAATGATCCATATACCATGTGTATCATTCATATTTACCCAACTTTATTTGTGTTTAAGTTCTTAAATTTACAGGTTAAAAGAAACAAAGAAAGTCGATGATTTTTGTTTTGGTGACTTGCAATACCTAATCTTCATGGATTATATATTTGTATTGCTTATTTTGTGAGATTTGTTATTTGCTATCATATTCTAGTGAATAGAACATAAATCTCATATTTTTTCATAGGTTAAACTCTTAAGTCTTGCAAAAGAGAAGTAAACTATTTTGATAATGGCATTTTTAATCTCACCACGATTACACTTATGAAAATGGCAGTTTTGATCTTTCCATGATTACACTTTTGTGAATAAACTACAACAGGGTTCCATAAGATGTTATTTAGGGATCGACTTACTTCCTTGAATGAGTCACCATCAGGGGATAAATGGTGACCTTTTTAATATCTACGTACATTCGTACATGGCTACATAAATTATGATTCTTATGTTGAGCTATATCACAATAATTGTTCTCTTGTTCATAACTGGCATAGAGAATACTTTTTGTCGATGATTATTTTTCTTGCGAAAATCTTGTATCTTAGTGCCTCTAACATTAAGATGTTTATTTTTTAACATCTTTGTTCGTAACTGGCAAGAAGAGAGAAAAATATTAGGATACTTGTTTACTTTGTTAAGTAATCGGAAAGTAAATTTGTATGTACAAGGAAAATCCTTCTCTTGTGATTAGCGTTAAGGTCGCTCATGTTGTTCTTTCGAGAATGACATCTAATGGGGGAGAGTTCTTTTTGAACTTGTGCTGAATGGTAATGTCTTTGTGGGGAGAGTGATGAGTGCCAAATAGTGCATATTTCTACATCTTTTTATAGGCATTTAACTCATCTTTTGTGCTTTAAAATCATATATTATCCCAAATTTTGTGTGTTTCATTGTTTTCAAGAATAAATACTTGTACTAATTAATTTTGTGTTTTTAGCTACTAAATAAAGCTTGGATGAAATAAGAAGCCAAAAGAGCAGAGGAATGATGACTAGAGACTACGAAAGAGAGACAACGCAAGCTCCTACAAGAAGGCCGTGAAGCGCGAAGGAATAACGCGTAAAGAGCTCCCGCAATCCGTTTGCACTCGCTCCGCAAGCCGTTTGCAAAGCCTAAACCGAGGCATGGGCTTGGTAGAGAACCCAAATCCATACCCAAGATCCAAACCCGTTTCCTCGCATGAACCGTCAGATTTGATACAACTGCCTATCATCCAATAGCTCATCCTCTCGGTACATCAACATTTGATAGAACTTCCCAGCATCGAAACCACATATCTTTTCTTCTCCAGGTCGAACACAACCAAACACCACCTTCACTTCTCTTCTCTTTCACAGAACCCGTACCACCATCTCCCCTGCGCCTCTGTACACAACCACCACCATAATCATAAATTAAACCTCTATTCTCTACCTCTCTTAAACTTATCTTCCTCCTTATCAAGAACAGTAACCCTAGAAGATAAGATTGAGAAAGCTAGGGCTAGGTTTATCTTCTACACTGGAGGAACATCAAATTAATATCTTGCAGAGTTGAATTGAAGGAGAAGAACGGTCAGAGAAGCAATTATGGTGAGTGGGTCTCTTTCAGTTTGTTGAATTGAAACCCCTTGGGAGAAATTGTGCATAAATAGAGTGTGATGTAAAACTCATGCTCGGATTAGCCGGTGCACCAAGCAGTAGTTCATGTTTGATTTTATCTTCATGATGATGTTCATATTTCATAGTTAGGGTTTAGACGAAACCATTAATCCATTGCTCAGTTTAGTTCAAGTTTTGATATTGTTCTTGTTATGCTATAATGTTTTGGATAAATATAATCCGAGCCTTCAACATTTTGCTCTCACAATGTATGCCATGTATCCATTGTAGTTAGAATAACACTATGTTGATTGTGCTACAACGCGTGCTTAAGTGATTGTTGTTCGATCCTTTGACTAGTTGTGCCTTAATCAGACAGTTAGTACTTCGGAGGGACACCTTTGTTGCGATTAGAATATCCATATCAGGATTGTTTAACTATCTAAGTGATTGATCTGCGGTTAGTTTGTTTTGTGAAAGGACAGCTAATACTAGGGTTAGGAATCATCTTAGTGACACTAAACTATCCTCCTGAAACTGCCTTGGATAGGCGGAAGACCACTATCCATTATAAGGGACTAGAACATTGTTGAGATTGAATTGACTTGGTGTGGGTTAAGAGGTGGATTCAACTACCCTATCACCATATTTATCTGCTTGTTAGATTACTTTTGCTTTCGTTTTTGTTATCTCAGTCACTACCATCATCTAGCCGTATCGGCAAACAACCCCCCTTTTTGGTTACTCTTGTTTCGAATAAGTTTTAGTAAGACCGTAGCTTCAACTTACACCCACCTTGTCCCTGAGTTTATGTCAGTTCCTGTCACTTGCATTACTGTTTACTTGCATTCTGTTCATATCTGCATTTTCATATCTGCATCCTCATACCAACATCATTATCTTAGTCATATATCTCATTTAAGATAATAGGGATCCTGTTTATTTTTCAGTTTGTAGTTCACTTGTATCTGTAACTTTGCTATTGCATGGTAGTTCGGTTAACCCATTTGTTCATATACTTCTAGCTGTAATTTTAAATTTCAATCACTCGCATAAACTGCATCATTGTTTTATATCATCTCTGGTTCGAGTTGTCTGCACATGTAGCTAGTTGCGTTCTTTAGATTTTTGATTTTTCTTTTGACTTCATTTACGTAAGTGCACCTGCAGTTTAAGCATTATGTGAAGTTAGTTTTATCAGTTCACTACTAGTTAAAAGCTCCATCATCCTACATCCCTGCATACAACACTTCCTTTTTCCCGTTTCTCTTTTGGATTTTGTCTATAATTGCATGTACTGTGCCCCAGTCAGTCCATATTAGCATAATAGCTACTCACTTCTCCCTATAATATACCATCGCTGTTAGTTAAAATCAATTAATCTGCATCTCATAGTAGTTTGCATCTAGTCATATCCTGAACTCGTATCCTGCTATTGTATTTTAGTCTAGACATAGTAAACCATTTGTTAGATACTCTGCATCGTGTTTCATCTGAAATCTGTAGCTTAGTTCGTACATTGGTTAATTCTCTTGGTTTTGTAGCCTTGAGCATACTGCCATCTAAAAATTTCAATTTAATTGTGTTTTTGTAATTTGTAATCTGCATCTTGTCACTTTGTACATAAGGTATTCTAGTAGTTGATACATTTTAGCATAACTTAGTTAGTATAACAATCATCTGATAGTTTTTTTTTTTTAAATAATAAAAAAAAAAAAATTCAGCCTTCAAGAACCAAGTATTTGTCTATAAGTGTTGTGTGTTGTTCCTTTGTTAATATCTGTTGTTTTACACAACACTTGGCCTAGTCACAAATTTGTGGAATTCTGGTAGCTCTGTTATGAACTCAAGCCTGCAAGGTTGATCTGTCCCCATTGCAGCTGTATTGTACTGTCGCACCTGATGTTGCATTAGTTTCCAATATAATCTGCAGCTGTAGGACAATCATCTGTGAAATATTTGTAGCACCAAGTGTGGTACTGCCAATTAACTAGCAGTTTTCGGTTTGTCAGCACCCTGTATCAGTGCAGACATTCTTGCATTCTCGCACCCCATCCCCTGTCCATCAGTGCACTGCTTGTTAGCTTCATCTTGCATAATAGACATTCACCTTTTTGCTTACCTGCAACATATCATTTTAGGTTATGTGTGTAGTAACAGTTTCATATTTGATGTGTGTTTACATTTCTGGGTACTGAAACTCTTTCTGAGTAACCAGGTACCTGCAAGGCTGAAATTCACAAGCCAAGGAGAAGAAGAAAAAGGAGCAGAACAATCTGTCGTAGTGCCTAAACCCAGTTTCATACTGACAATATCATTCTCAAACTTTAATGTTATTATCTCAGATAACTTCCATGACTGCTTGTTGAAACTGTAGCTTCATTTTCCAACATTCAATCTCTGAACTTTTAATGCTCTATTCTGAATGATTGCCATGTTCGCTTGCTGAACTAATTGCTTTGCATAGTATTACCCAACCCCTGCAACATAAGGTCTGTCTGAGCATGATTCTGTGATTTGTGAATAACATCTTTGCTCGCTGAAATTATCATTTCAATGTGCTTATCCCAATCCCTGTATAACCTTGTGACTGTTTGCATCCATCTCTGAATCGGTTTAAGCACAATCTCTGGCCTGAATTCGCTATTTCGGGCCTTTATAACATGTGAATGGTTTGTCTGTCTGCCAGACTATGAGTGTTTCTTTACAAGACCAACTTGTTTGTCTAGCTAGTCCCCATCAACACTGCCTATCTGATATCCCCAATTGTTGACACACCTGTCCAAGCTGAGACAATGGGTGATATTATCGATAGACCCCGTACTCTCCATGAGTACTTGTACCCCAAAAGAACAAGTCAATTATCATGTATCGTCTTACCTCAAACTGATAGCCCATTTGAACTGAATGCAAGCATGATGCAAATACTTCCTATATTTCGAGGGGTTGACTCCGAAAACCCCTATCATTATGTAAGAGAATTTGAACAAATTTGTAGGTTTATGCAACCTGACCTTATATCCGAAGACTCTCTAAAATTGCGTTTGTTTACATTTTCTTTAAAGTAAAGGGCCAAAACATGGTTTTACAGTTTGAGACCACAGTCAATCACAACTTGGGACCAACTTACAAGTCAATTTTTCAGAATTTTTTTTCCTCATCATAGGACAATTGCTATTCGTCAAAATATTAATTGTTTTGTCCAATTAGATGGGGAGACTCTTTTTCATTATTTTGAACGGTTTAATGATTTGTTGAGTGAATGCCCTCACCATGGCTCTGAGAAGTGGAGACTGGTCGTTATCCTCTATGAGGGATTAGACTTTAATTATCGATCCATGGTTGAATCTATGTGTAATGGTGAATTTATTGATAAAACCGTGGATGATGCATGGTCATTGTTAGCTAAACTTACAGAGAAAAAACATCAATGGGAATCCATTAGGGAAACTAGGACAATGTCTCTTGATATAGTTGACCCCCATGAGTTAGAGTCTGATTTTGACTCTGATATGAACATGACATGTATGACTAGGAGAGTTGAAACTGAAAATTTTTATGCACCTAACTCATGTCCCTCAACTGAAATCCATGTTTGTACCTTGTGTGGTAGCTTAGGCCATCTTATTGAGAACTGCTCTGCTTTGCATGACTTTAGGTAGTCTAGAACACATCATGTTGCTGGCTGCTATCAAATGCACGATAATCATCCCTATTCGAAGACTTGCAACATAAATCCCTGTTACAATGATGATAATGACTCAAATTTTGAGAACAGTGTGTCTAGTCATATTCATGCAACTGATATTGAATATGAACCTCATCTAGAGGAACATGAGTTGATTGAGGACACCAAAATTGTTAATAGGGACGAGTATGCATATTACTCGGATGATGATATGATGTTAGAAGAGCTAGTTCTTCTTGAAGAGTCAATTTCGGAGTCATGTGATTCTGAAATTCCAGACCATAGTGTAGAGACTTTCATTGATGATGTTTCTTCTAATATTCATATTCATTGCAATCCAGATGATTTTGGTACTGATTTAGGGCTTGTGCAGTTATCCTGTGAAGAAGAGCATAACACACAACTTGTGTGTGACTTAGGAAAGGTTGAATTTTCTGTTGACACTAATATTCTTATGCATGAAAGTAAATTTGATGTGTCTGATTCCTTGCCTAGGTCGCAATATGATTCTTCTTCTGATACCGGTTTGGGTACTTTGGATAGTCATGATTCTGAATTGGGGCTTGTTAATTTGTTCAATGACTGTGAGCATGATACTGGATTACTTATTTCTGACTGGGAAAATACTAGGCTACGTACTGAAACTTTGGAGCATAATAATGAATATAACTCAGATGATTCTAGCTCTTTGCCCATGTCACAAACTGGTAATCTTGCACCCAACCTAGATTTGGTTTGTAAAGATATTGTTAAACCTACTTTTCTGAGAATACCTAATCTAGGACTGGAACTGTGTGCCTCCCAAGTCCTCTTGGACTATTTTGCTCCTAAATATAATACCTTTGATGAGCCACAGTTGGAGTTTAATCGTGTATCTCTGCCCATCCCTAAAACAGTTCAATTTGAACTAGATCTTGTGCATGATGCACCCATGAAATTGCGAGATTTTGTACCCAAAGGTGTATCTGTTGAAAAATCTAGGTTTGGGGGTAGCCCAGAGTTATCCACAATCTTGCTTAGACTCTCATGTTATCTATGTCTGAGGCTGTTGATATTTCTTCATCCCGTCTTTTGGGTTGATCCTCAACTCTTTAGATTGCTAATTTATGGTGAATTTTTCTTGCATATAATCCAGTAGGTAATTTTTCTATCTCGTGTCTATCGAGTCTTATTTTTCTTTTGTATATATTGTGCTAATCCAATTTTCCCTCAACTGGAAATGTTGGATTTAGCCTTGAAAAATGAATCTCTAATTCTTGCTTTCGCCGACATACCAGTAATTTCTTCCCTTTTCTCTAATCAACATAGTTCTCATGGTATGATGTTGTTTAAATTCTTATCATCTTTTGAAACATTAAGGACAATGTTAGATTTAGGTTTGGGGGAGTATTTTGCATTTAGAGTTTTTAGTCTTTTCTTTTCACTTGATTTTGGTTTTTTTTTTTTTCCTTTTTTCCTTTTTTTCTTTCTAGATAAAATTTTTATAAAAAAAAAGAAAAAAAATTGTAAATACTTGCATAAAACCTCCAACTTTTAGAGATTTTAGAGTCACTAGCATGCTTCTAGCTATGTTTACATAGAGAGTCTGATCGAAATAACTGAACTTGGAAGTACTGGAGAACACAATCATGTTTCTTGATTGTCCGAGCGTTAAAGTTGGATTTAACCATGCCGGTGGGCAAATTAGCTGCTGCAAAGATATTTGGTAGTAGAGTTGTGATCACCCTTAGTGGAGATTACCTATTTTACATCAAGCGAGGCACCGACCTTCAATTTTTGTGACTATCTAAAAAGTCCTTTTAGAGTGTGTGTCACCGTACGTAAATTCCGGGTAGGAATGGTGAGCTACCCAACTTCGCACCATTTTCAGCACTAGTTTTGATCTCTTGAGTGCTAATTCTGTCAATCATGAGGATGACGTCTAAAGATGAAAACTCCTTCTTGTAGTTTGATTTGTAATTAACACCATTCTCTCTCTCGACAACATCAACAGACCCATAGAAACACATCATCATCAGCAAGCAACGCAACATCAGAATATTTGAAGAAAGTTGAAACAGTCCGAGGTTTACATGCAACAATTCAAGGAAAAGTAAAATTCTTATTCAAAGTGAAGATACATTACAAAGAACAAAATTCTATACACCTTTGAAGAGGTATTTTACAAGAGTAAAGAAAAGAAAATAAGATGAGAATTAGTGAAGTTTATGAAATCAAGACAATACAAGTTGTGAAGAATTGAATGATAAAGTCCTTCGTCCATGGCTTTAGTAGTTTTACTATTTGTTTTGTTATTTTTAGTTTGTCATCTTATTAAAAAAAAAAATTATTACGGTTTGTTTTTAGTTTTGTTTAAATAACACCATGGTGAAGAAGAAGAACTTAAGAGGAAATTTCAAGCAACAAGGAAATTGAAGAGAAAAATCAGAAATTGTCAAGGTTCTACGAAGTTCATCATCAACAGTTGAAGACCGAAGATTTAAGGCGTTTCTATGGAGGCTGTGAGAGTGGTGTTGATTGCCGATCAGATGTGAAGGTAAGTGAGTACTCCCATCCTTGCTAATGATTGATTTCCTTTCTTAAGATCATCAAAAAAAGATTCTTTTTGTCCACGATTCTGTGGAGTCTCCAGAAATTATTTCGGAAGGTTTTCCTTCCCACCATTCAAAGTGTAGTGATTTCTCTCTTTATTCCTGTCTACACACATGAGAGATTAAAAAAGCGGTCTTTTTGAGTGCAATTATCATAAAACCCTATTGGTGAGGCAGAAGTCGAGGCTTGTGATTACTCTTGAACCCGAATTCTTTCATATGGTATGGTTATTTCTCGCTCAACCCTTAAGGATGAGAATGCGTTCTTTGGTAGTTCTAACTTTTTATTACTAGCATGCAGAAACTCTATGTCCTCATAGATCCTTGGATGCTTAGGACTCCATTACACTCTGAAGTTGGAGAAGGTTTTGTGGGTACACCTCTGGTAAACCCTCACGAGACTATAACTCGTCCACTAGGGACACCTAGTGGTTTAAAGGCTTAGTGCATACCCTAAATGCATTCGAGAGACCAGCGAGGATTTCCTAATTTCTGTTTCACTTGAGGACAAGTAAAATTCAGGTTTGGGGGTATTTGATGAGTGCCAAATAGTGCATATTTCTACATCTTTTTAACTCATCTTTTGTGCTTTAAAATCATATATTATCCCAAATTCTGTGTTTTCATTGTTTTCAAGAATAAATACTTGTACTAATTAATTTTGTGTTTTTAGCTACTAAATAAAGCTTGGATGAAATAAGAAGCCAAAAGAGCAGAGGAATGATGACTAGCGACTACGAAAGAGAGACAACGCAAGGCTCCCGCAAGAAGGCCGTGAAACGCGAAGGAATAACGCGTAAAGAGCTCCCGCAATCCGTTTGCACTCGCTCCGCAAGCCGTTTGCAAAGCCTAAATTGAGTCACGGGCTTGGTAGAGAACCCAAATCCATACCCATGATCCAAACCCGTTTCCTCGCCTGAACCGTCATATTTGCTACAGCTGCCTATCATCCAACAACTCATCCTCTCGGTACATCAACATTTGATAGAACTGCCCAACATCGAAACCACATATATTTTCTTCTCCAGGTCGAACACAACCAAATACCACCTTCACTTCTCTTCTCTTTCACAGAACCCGTACTACCATCTCCTCCATTAACTACGATCTCCCCTGCGCCTCTGCACACAACCACCACCATAATCATCAATTAAACCTCTATTCTCTACCTCTCTTAACCTTATCGTCCTCCTTATCAAGAACAGTAACCCTAGAAGATAATATTGAGAAATCTAGGTCTAGGTTTATCTTCTACAATGGAGCAACACCAAATTAATATCTTGCAGAGTTGAATTGAAGGAGAAGAACGGTCAGAGAAGCAATTATGGTGAGTGGGTCTCTATAAGTTTGTTGAATTGAAACCCTTTGGGATAAATTGTGTATAAATAGAGAAGGCAGTGTGATGTAAAACTCATGCCCGGATTAGCCGGTGCACCAAGCAGTAGTTCATGTTTGATTTTATGTTCATGATGATGTTCTAATTTCATAGTTAGGGTTTAGATGAAACCATTAATCCATTGCTCAGTTTAGTTCAAGTTTTGATATTGTTCTTGTTATGCTATAATGTTTTGGATAAATATAATCCGAGCCTTCAGCATTTTGCTCTCACAGTGTATGCCATGTATCCATTGTAGTTAGAATAACACTATGTTGATTGTGCTACAACTCGTGCTTGGATGAATACTTGTACTTATTAATTTTGTGTTTTTAGCTACTAAATAAAGCTTGGAAGAAATAAAAAGCCAAAAGAGCAGAGGAATGATGACTAGCGACTACGAAAGAGAGACAACACAAGGCTCCCGCAAGAAGGCCGTGAAGTGCGAAGGAATAACGCGTAAAGAGCTCCCGCAATCCATTTGCACTCGCTCCGCAAGCCGTTTGCAAAGCCTAAATTGAGTCATGGGCTTGGTAGAGAACCCAAATCCATACCCAAGATCCAAACCCGTTTCCTCGCCTGAACCGTCATATTTGCTACAACTGCCTATCATCCAACAGCTTATCCTCTCGGTACATCAACATTTGATAGAACTGCCCAACATCGAAACCACATATCTTTTCTTCTCCAGGTCGAACACAACCAAATACCACCTTCACTTCTCTTCTCTTTCACAGTTGTCGTACCACCATCTCCTCCATTAACTACCATCTCCCCTGCGCCTCTGCACACAACCACCACCATAATCATCAATTAAACCTCTATTCTCTACCTCTCTTAACCTTATCTTCCTCCTTATCAAGAACAGTAACCCTAGAAGATAAGATTGAGAAAGCTAGTGCTAGGTTTATCTTCTGCAGTGGATCAACATCAAATTAATATCTTGCAAAGTTGAATTGAAGGAGAAGAATGGTCAGAGAAGCAATTATGGTGAGTGGGTCTCTATCAGTTTGTCGAATTGAAACCATTTGGGAGAAATTGTGTATAAATAGAGAAGGCAGTGTGATGTAAAACTCATGCCCGGATTATCCGGTGCACCAAGCAGTAGTTCATGTTTGATTTTATGTTCATGATGATGTTCTAATTTTATAGTTAGGGTTTAGATGAAACCATTAATCCATTGCTCAGTTTAGTTCAAGTTTTGATATTGTTCTTGTTATGCTATAATGTTTTGGATAAATATAATCCGAGCCTTCAACATTTTGCTCTCACAATGTATGCCATGTATCCATTGTAGTTAGAATAACACTATGTTGATTGTGCTACAACGCGTGCTTAACTGATTGTTGTTCGATCCTTTGACTAGTTGTGCCTGAATCAGACAGTTAGTACTTCGGAGGGACACCTTTGTTGCGATTAGAATATCCATATCAGGATTGTTTAACTATCTAAGTGATTGATCTGCGGTTAGTTTGTTTTTTGAGAGGGCAGCTAATACTAGGGTTAGGAATCATCTTAGTGACACTAAACTATCCTCCTGAAACTTCCCTTGATAGGCGGAAGACCATCGGTATCCATTATAAGGGACTAGAACATTGTTGAGATTGAATTGACTTGGTGTGGGTTAAGAGGTGGATTCGACTTCCCTAGAACCATATTTATCTACTTGTTAGATTACTTTTGCTTTCGTTTTTGTTATCTCAGTCACTACCATCATCTAGCCGTATCGGCAAACAACCCCCCTTTTTGGTTACTCTTGTTTCGAATCAGTTTTAGTAAGACCGTAGATTCAACTTACACCCACCTTGTCCCTAAGGATTGACCTGTATTTGTACCTTACACAATAGGCACTGTGCACTTGCAGTCATTGTAGGTACTCTTTCTAAGCCTACCAGAGAGCGGATGTGGAATTGTAGGAGATGTTTGTGCCTTATGTCTCATTGACGCAAACCGAGATTTCTTGGTTGAAATTGTCTAAATTAAAGTTTGGTATGTGTTTTATTGTCTTGTAACTCTTTTAATTAATTCATGATTGTCCCGATTTTTCGCCTTTACCAATTTTGTTGACAAAAAGGGGGATAATTATTAAGTAGTATCTTACTATACATTACATATGGCTTTACGGAGCATCATGTAAGGGGGAGTGGATTATTGTCTATAAGCTTTACCTACTTTGCAAAAGTAGTATGTATGGACTAAGGGGTAGAACATATCACCGTAGTATTGCTTTAAAATTGTGGTGCAATTGAATTTTGAGGAAGGTAACAATATTATGTTTCTGTATAATAACCAATGAGTAGGGTAATTACCTCATTCTATCAATATATTTTTGAGTCTTCTCATAAGTTGTTATCGCCACGGATGTTCAACAAAAAGTGTTAAACGAACACATGCAAAACATTAGAAGAACTTGAAGTACGAAGAATTCAAGACGTGTGTTGAACAACAAAGGAAATCAAGCATAGTGGATTATGAGCTGACAAGTTTATTTATTTTGAATACAGTTTTGTCACTAAAATTGACAAAGGGGGAGATTGTTAGAGCAATGCTCGACGCAAGTTTTTCTATCTCAAGCTTGTTGTCAATGTTAGATGATCAAAACTACATCTTGATTTCTAGTCTACTAAGTCAGGTCTCAGACTAGGTTGGAATTCGTAATTGAGTATCAAATATCACCCTTGAAGACTGGAGATCAACGAAGATATTTGGAGAACTTCTGTATCAGGTATGTGAAGACTGAACCATTCTATTTACTCATTATCTTACCATTCGATCTGTTGAGACTGTATGACTTCTAGTAGATTTATAAAGAAGAAGTTTCGAGTCAAGCTTGTCTTGTGAAAATCTCGAAATATGATTTAAAAAAGATGTTCAACGAACCTTAACAATATTAGTTCTATGAATTAATTTGTAGATCAAATGAAAATTGCCATGTAAATGATTTTATCATTTGGGAATGTTTCAAACATCATAAGACAAAAATATGAACTTATGATATTTCTGCTCAGGGTAAGTTGGTGAACCAGTTCCCAAACCATAGATATCTGAGTTTCAGAAATACAAGAAGGTTGGCGAACCAGTTGGCAGACCGCAAATTCAGTTGGGTACAGTTCAAGAATCGTGGTGAACTGAAATATGAAGTTGGGTATAATGGGCTAGCAGTTGAAGAACCCGGTTCACGAACTGTGGTCAATTGAGTTCGATAGTCTAGTAGGGTTGGCGAACCCGGTTCACGAATTGTTCTACCAACTGTCTTGACATATTTAGCAAATGCTCAAAGGCTTATTATTTTAATACGTTTAGCATTGCTAGAGCTCTCTTAAACACTTCTAAGACTTCATTGATCACTTATAAACTTATGTGTTTGTATCATGATCAAACTATTAGGTGTTTAAATGAACAACAAATTATTTTTAGTTCTTTGGCTAACTTGCCAAACTGAACAGTTAGTATACACGATTCCGTAACCAAACTTAAGTGTATATTCTTATATTGTTTTTTCAAGACCTAAAGTGTTTGCTTGATTCCGAAGTTATCTTACCTTAAATTCTATGCAACCCCTGGTCCTTGAAAATCTATAAATATAGATACTCTTTCAATTGGGAAATTCAATCCCTGACACTTTACGTCCTAGTTGATTCTAGATTCGGCCCCTATTGACCTAGGTTTCCTCTGGGAAACATAATTAGTTTTACAACTAGAAGACTTCGCTTTGGGGATATGTGAAGCCAGGTCCGATTATCTTTATATTGATAGTTCGTGAATCTTGATCTTGCTTTTCTGTTATCGAGGTTTTCGTAATCTATCTCAGGCAAGATAGATAGTAATCTCAAAGTTCTCTTCGTCGTAGACTTTGTGATTCCTCAAGATAGATATCTGAAAACTGGTCTTAATTGATCTTTTGAAGATTATTTTTGAGAGGTGGTAAAAAGATCAAGGATTTTCATCTAAGTGAGTGTAAGTGGTCCGGATTGTGAGGTTTGTTAGCTTTGTCTATTGCAAACAAATTTCTTCAGGTTGATCTAAACATAAATCAAATAGGCTTATCTGTTAGAGGTAGATTGGTATCAAAAGTATTCACTTTGGATGAAACAACTCTTAGGTTGTAAAGGATGCCATCTAAGGGAATCTATTGCGTAGAGCCTTGCGAGGTTTAACAGACAAAATGAGCGCGACTGTAACTGAATCTCTTGGAGGGTGGATTCGGTCTCAACTACATTCCAGTCCGAAGTTTGATAGTAGGCTAGTGTCTGTAGCGGCTGAATACAGTTTCGTGTTCAATCTGGACAAGGTCCCGTGGTTTTTCTGCTATTGTGGTTTCCTCGTTAATAAAATTGCTAGTGTGTTGTGTTTTTCCTTTTCCGCATCATATTGTTTATCTTTATAATTAAACTTATACAGGTTTGTACCTATTCGATCTAAGTAGATATGTCCGCTTAATTGTAATCGATTACGAGACTTATTTCTTGTATAATTTGTATCTTGAAAGATAGAGAACAAGTTTAATTACTTGGTAGAATTCCGATTGAATTATTTGAATACGACTAGATTGATATTGGATATTGATTTTTGAGATCGTCCACGTACTCTGCTTAACTATCAGTTTCACGGATACTGAGTCTATATACATACTGATTGAGAAGAGGTTGAGATATAAACTCTATTTACATATTGTCAAGGATCATTAAGTTGGTCTACTTGCTATTGTATTAAGTTTTGTCTATACAAGTTGCTGAACGAAAAAGTTGGTGGTGTACTTGGTACCCCTGCGTTTTCAATGTGTGCGACTGTCACTTGTTTCAATTAGTAATTTAGATATTTACTAAATGGATGTAAAAACCACATTTCCAAATGATGATTTGGAACAGAAAAATTGTATGGAACAACCTGATGGTTTCGTTTTGCCAGGTCAAGAGAAGAAGACAATTTGTGAACTTCTCAAATTTTCTTATAGATTAAATCAAGCGTGTGTGCAGTGCAATGGAAAATTTCAGTTGTCAAATAGATTCACAGTAAATGAAGCATACAAGTGCATTTACTCTACATACAAAAGTGGGATGTGCTTTTTCATTTTTTTTGTACATAGATGACATGTTGATCTTTGATCATAACACTTAGTGTATGAATGAAACAAAGAATTTCTTGAAATCTAACTTTGATATTAGAATCTAGGAAAATTTAACATGATTTTAGGGATTAAACTTGTTAGGAAAGAATGATCAATTACATTACCTCGATCTTATTATATCAAAAATATACTTAAAAGGTATTATCACTTAGATTGTACAGAAGCAAAAACTTCTGTAGATCCTAATTTCAAGCTGATGAAAAAATACCGCTAGGTGTTATGATCAGTTAAATAATGCTAGTGTGATTGGAATCTTATATGTGTTATGCATTACACGAGACTTGACATTACATATACAGTAGAAATTTTATGTCGATTTACAAGCAACGTAGGTAGAAAACATCGGAATGTCATGTAAAATGTTCTTAAATACTTAAAATGGAACATTAACTATGGTTTATAATTCTAAGGTGGACTCACCGTACTTGAAAGGTATAATGATATAAGTTTGAACATTATTAAGTTTTAAAATCCAATTCATGTGGGATATTCACAATGAGTGGTGGTGTAATCTCATGGATTACTAAGTGAAAAGGAGAGGTCACCAATTACACCACCAACTTTTTCGTTCGGCAACCTGTATGGAAAAAACCTAATACAATTGCAAGTAGACCAGCTTAATGATCAATATGTATATAAAGTTTATATTTCTATCTCTTCTCAATCATAAAGTCTAGACAGAGGAGTCTGTGAGCCTAATTGTTAAGAAGAGAACTTGGATGATCCCAAAAATCAATATCCAAGATCAATCTAGTCGTATCCAAATATTCAGATCTGAATTCTGCCAAGTTATCTATCTTTCAAGGTACAAATTCTACAAGCAACAAGTCTCGTAATCGATCTTAATTATATGGACATATCTACTAGAATTGAATACGTACTGCTTGTGTAAATCCTATTGTAATGATAAAGAATATAATGCGAAAAAGGAAAATCACAAGACACCAGAAATTTTGTTAACTAGGAAACCGCAATAGAAGAGAAACCTCGTCCAGATTTGAACACCGAACTGTATTAAGCTGCTACAGACACTAGCCTAGTATCATAATTAAGACTAGAATATAGTTGAGACCGAATTCACCCTCCAAGAAACTCAATTACAGTCGCGCTTCTTACGTCTCTTGAAAATCTCAAGGCTCTACACAATTGATTCCCTTAGATGACATCCTTTACATCCTAAGAGTTGTTTCAACCTAACTGAAGACTTTTGATACCATTCTTCCTCTAACAAATAAGCCTATTTAATTTCCATTTAGATCAAAGATCAAGGCTTGAATTTTTTTTTTTTTTTTGCAATAGACAAAGCTAGCAAACCTCGCAAATCCGGAACGCTTACACTCAATTAGCTAAGAAGCCTGAATTCTAAACCAACTTTTAAGAACAATCATGAACTAATCAATGAAGAATAATTTTCAAATATCTATCTCGAGGAATCACAAAGTCTGAGACAAAGAGAACTTTGTGATTTTTACTATCTGGCATAAAAGAGATAACCTCGATAACAGAAAAGCAAGATCAGTATACACGAACTATCAAGGTAAAGATAGTCGGACATGGCTTCACGATTCCCCAAGTAAAATCTTTAAGTCGTAGACCTAATTATATTTTTCAGAGAAAACCTAGGTCAATAGAGGAAGAATCTAGCTATCAACTAGGACACAAAGTGTCATGAATTGAATTTTCCCAATAGAAAGAGTATCTCTATTTATAGATGTTCAAGACTGAGGGTTTGCTTAAAATTTAAGCTAAGATAACTTGAGATCAAAAAAATACTTTCTCTGTTTAGATGAAACTCTAATTAGGGTTTCAAGTAAGCATATTAGAAGTTAGTCTTGAAATAACATTGAATAATATACACATTGGTCCGGTTACGGAACTGTGTATAATAACCGTTCTTTGGCAAGTATTCCTTATGAACTAAAGCAATATGATGTTCATTCAAACACTTAAGAATTTAATCATGATCCACATACACAAGGTGTTTTAGTTATCAATGATGTCTTAGAGGTGTTTATGAGAGTCATAGAAATACTAAGCACATTTTAAAGATAAGTCTTTCAGCATCTACTAAACATTCACTGGGACTGTTGGTGAAACGGTTCCTGAACTATATAGGCTATTCATGAATCCCGAGAGCAACATTTTGTGAATCGGGTTGGCCAACTGTTCCGCGGCTCGTGAACTCAGATGACAATAGTTTACGAACCGGGTTCTCCAACCGTTAGCCTATTACCAAAACTCAGATCACCACGATTCGTGAACAAGGTTGATGAACTATCCCCTTCTGAACTGTAGGTTTGGAACTAGTTCACCAACCTTCCTGTATTCCAAAAACTCATATATCTAGGGTTTGCGAGATGGTTCGTCAACCTACCCTAAGCGAAATTATAGAATTTCTGAATTTCTCTCTTGATGTTTGAAACATTCCCAAATGATAAAATCACTGCTTGGAAAATTTTCAATTGATCCACAAAATTAATTCTTGAACAATAAATTATTTTGAAATAATATTGTTAAGGACCTTTGAACATCCAATGTTTGAATCATATTTCTAGATGTTTAACAAGACAGTCTTGACTCGAAATTTCTTCTTTGCAATAAATCCACTGAAGTCATACGACATAGTCTTATATAGAAAGAAGATATAGAATGGTTCAGTCTTCACATACCTTGTTGATGAAGTTCTTCATCGATCCTCAGTCTTAGAAGGTGATATCTGATACTTAAATACCAACTTCAATACCTAGTCTGAGACTTGACTTAGTATACTAGAATTAAAGAAATTGTTTTATTCATCTAACATTGAAAACAAGCTTGAGATAACAAAACTTGTGGGTTCAACCGAGCATTTCTCTAACATTGAAAAAACAAATTAATATGTATCTACGACTCGACAATGTTATCATAATTTGTTACACTTGTGGATACATGTAAAGAGGCTGAATAGTTGAGATACCTCTTAATAAATATCCCAATCATGAAGAAGCCCATACCATTTATTATGGTTCACTGTGAACGACTTTATATGAAGTTGCAAAAAAGGCTTACAATGGTAAGTAATGATATCTCACCCCAAGACATAATTTTCATAAAGTATTGCTCAAAGCGAGGAGTAATTACAGTTCACTTTGTAGAATCAAAGAACAATTAGAGACCCTTTGACAAAAAGGATAATCAGAGAGATGGTTGCGAAGATATGTTCTGGAATAGGATTGAGGTCTATGTAAAATTCACACTACAATGAGAACATTGATTGTATTATGAAAACTAAACAGAGTTTAATGGTACAAACAAATAAATGTATGTCAATGAAGATATATTGGAGTCTAATAATAAATCATACTTCCAAAAATATTTAATTCATGTATATATTCTACATGACAAACGAAGAATCGTGTTATATGTATGTGTGTTAATGAGTTAATTTGCGAAGAAGTAACTCACATGATAACTTAATTGATAACTCACCTATATCAGTAAGGAAGAGGGACCATTTCTATGAGATCAAATCGTCTCTAGAGTACTTAGAATCAAGATACTATGCAAGGCCGTATTAATGCGTATGAACAAAGAATTACCCTTTTATAATGGGAAATAGGTTATTAATAAAGTTAGGTCTCAAGTCATATGTATCAATTAAATCAAGACTTGTTTGAACTGTTGGAGTACTCTAAAAGCACTTTATCTTTCTCAGAAGGACTCTATTTATTTTATTTTTGAAAGGCAATGGAAAAATTTAATAAAAACTTAAAAATCAGCAAGATGGTGATAGTTAAGAAAGATACAAAAAGAGTAGATCTAGATGCTCCCTACTACTAAGTACCAATTAATTACAAATTAAGGCATTTAAAGAGTAACATTCATAGCATGGGCTATCGGTAGTCTCCAAATGAGACTAACTCCTTCAGCTAGAAGTAACACTTGATCTTTTTTTTTTAATCGATAAAATAGGGATAACCCTGGAAGTTACAGGACTTTAGGTCTATTACAATGCAGATTCTGCAAATTAACCAAAAGAGGGGCAATCGCATTGTCATCCCAATAGTTACATGCCTGCTGGCTTAAGCATAAAAAAGCTAGCTTAACCGGATAAAAGTTCTCTGATCTAGGGATCAAACTAAGAGAGTTTAAAGCTTTAATACATAGATTATAGTTACTATTGTTGCCTTCATGCAACTTTTGTAGATCTTTTTTTGCTGAAATCAGTTTTCCTTTGATAGCTTCGATGACTTTCACGTTGTCACTCTCCAACTGAACTGCTGGGTGCTTTAGTTGGTGTAACCAATGGATCGTCATTGAAGCTGCCTCTTCCTCTACATCTTCTCGTGAGTTGCCTGAGATGTAGTTGCATCATGCTCCAAAGTATCCTCCTGCATAGTTAGATAACATTAGAGCCACTCCTCCATTCAACTGATTAGTACTTACTATTGTAGCTATTGAAAGCTTTATTGTTAAACAATCTATCCTGATAGGTCTGATTCTACTTTTCACCAGTACCTCTTCTTCATGTATATTCTTATTTAAAGACCTCCTTACACTACTTATTATGACTGTTATGTTATCCCCTGTCTTAATAGGATCCAATTTTATTTTTTGAAACACCAAATTGTATCTAGCCTTCCATATTCCCCATAAAACTATTGCTAAGAACTCATTCCAAACGAGAATTCCTACATTAGGTTTTTCTGTCCTATCATACCAACTTGCTATCCAACTATGGAAATTCTCATAACCATCTAACAACATGATATCATTTATTCCTAAAACAATATAGACAGAGTTAGCAAAAGAACAGAACATAAAAAGATGTGATAGAGTTTCTTCCTGTTCACCACACATGGGGCATGTCTTGTTCACATAGGGGAGAATCCTTGCTATTCTCTCATTAAGGGGTAGAATCGAGTGGGCACACTTCCAGATGAAAGTCTTTATCTTAGGAGGTATCTTCATGGTCCACACAGCTTTCCAAAAAATTTGTTGAGCTGCATTCTCAGTGTTACCGTTTCTGATCAGCTTCCCATATAGTGACTTGGTTGTAAACTTCCCATTCTTTTCCAGTTTCCATGCCATACGGTCCGCCGAGTGTTTGTGTATTTTAATCTTTCTCACAATGTCCACTACCTCATATTCAAGATACATTTGAAGCCTATCGATATTCCAGGACCAAATTTCTTCATTACGATTCATTAACTAATTTAGATGAGATATCCTTTGAATTTGTGAATTTGGCTCTACCAGCAGCTCTTCTTTCCCTGGGCACCATCTATCCACCCATATCCTTATTGTAGCTCCATTTCCTACCACCCATTCTACATTTTCAGCAATTTTTCCAATTTCTCTATTGAGATTTTTCCAGACCCAAGAGGCTTTAGGAGAGCATGTGTTTGTCATATCTAGGATATCCGTGTCTGGGTAGTACTTGTGTTTATAGATTTTGGCCCATAGCGAGTCAGGTTCTTTCATCAATCTCCAGTTTACCTTAGCCAACATAACAGAGTTAAAAAGCCGAGTGTTCAGGAAACCCATACCTCCCATTATTTTTGGTTTGCACACCCCAATCCACGCCTTCAAAAACACCCCTTTTCTGCCATTCTCATCCTTCCCCCAAAAGAAATCACGCTGCAGCTTATCAATCCTGTTTGTTACTGCCACAGGAACTCTAAAACAGTTCATTTGGTACACAACCATCGTGGAGGAAGAAGCATGAATAAGTACAGATTTACCTGCTGTCGAGGCAGTTTTACACCTCTAGTCCTGTAACCTAGTCTCAACCCTTTCGCTAATTTTTTCAAAAGACTTAACTTTAGATCTGTGGGTGAACAACAGTGAACCTAGGTATTTATCATTAAGGGATATTTTGTTCACTCCTAGAATTATAGTGATATTATCTATGGTAGTCTGATGAGTGTTGGGGCTAAAGAAAATACCAGATTTCTCTAGATTGACTAATTGCCCCGAAGCTTTGCTGAAATCTGTTAGGACCTCCAAGATTTTCCTAGCCTCATCAGCATTAGCTTTACTAAAGACTAGCAGATCATCTGCAAATAACAAATGGGATATTGGTGGCGCATTACACCCCACCTTTATCCCATGAATAAGGTCCCCAGTTTCAGCATTAGAGATTGCTCTAGATAGCACTTCCATACACAAAATAAACAGGTAAGGGGATAAAGGATCCCCCTGCCTAATCCCTCTAGTGGAAACAAATTGCTCACAAGGAACCCCATTAAGTAAGACAAACAATGGAAACAAAGACTCAAACATTGGTGTACTAATTTGCACCACTTCTCACTAAAACCTAGCTTTTCCATAATCTTATTTAAAAAACCCCACTCAACCATGTCAAAAGCTTTTGACATGTCGATTTTGATCCCCATTAAGAATTCATTACCTCTCTGAGCTCTCATTGTATGAATAAGTTCATGCGCTATAAACACATTATCCGAGATTTGTCGACCTTGTACAAAAGCCGCTTGGTAGGGCGATATGATTTGAGGCAAAAAACTCTTCATTCTATTAGCTAGGATTTTTGAAATGACTTTGTATATGGTGTTGCTTAAACTAATTGGTCTATAATCACTAGCCGATTGTGGGAATTCAATCTTAGGGATCAGGGATATAAAGGTGACATTAATTTGTTTAAGAATGTGTCCAGTGGTGAAAAAACTTTTAACCATGTTGTAAACATCTGTTCCCACAACCTCCCAGTTCATCTGAAAGAACCTTGGCGTGAAACCATCTAGTCCCGGGGCCTTGGCCGGTTCCATGGAAAAAACAGTATTCTTCACCTCCTCTATCTCCGGTGTCCTAGTAAGATTCACATTATCATCCTCAGTGATTTGACTCTGGACGTGATCAAGGTAACTAGAAACAGTATCAGGGTTTGAAGTTGTGGCTACAGACTTGAAATGATTAGTAATAACAACTGAAACTTTCTCCCTTCCCTCTACCCAAACCCCATTACTATCCTTTAAAGTCTCAATCCTATTTCTCCTATACCTATTGACTGTTTTCCTATGGAAATAAGCCGTATTCCTATCCCCTAATCTGATGTCTTTTTCACCACTCTTATCCTTCCAGAAATTTTCCTCTATGCTAACCCAATGCTCCACCTCTTCTTCTAGCTTCCTAATTTTCTCACTTCTGTTACTTAGATTGATGTCAGTTGTAGCTATCATTAGAAGGGTTTTGGCTCTTTTTAGGTTGGTTTTAATATCTCCAAATGAATTCTTGTTCCAGATATTTATGTTGTTTTTTGTGTTGCCGAGTCTCTTCACCAGTGTGTAGGCATTGCTTCCATCCACATGGCAGTTCCACTTTTCTGAGATGATCTCCTTGCATCCTGGTTCTTTCAGCCAAGTTCCCATCACTCTGAAAGGAAATTTGCCCGGTGTTTTTTGAGGTTTGGTATTGAGCATGATGGGTGAATGGTCAGAGCCCAGTGGCATGAGGTGGGTTATGATTGCTTGTTTATTCTTGTTGTACCAATGCTGGCTTGCCAGAGCGCGGTCCGGCCGAACCTCAGTGAGTTCTTCATCTTTTCTCCTGTTAGTCCATGTGAATGGATACCCCACAAAACCCAAATCATGAAGATTAGCCTCATCCAGTAGATACTTTATTCTATCTGCTTCTGTTCCATTAAAAGTTCCTGTTCCCTTCTTCTCATTAGCACTTAAGGTTAAATTTAAATCCCCAATGATCAACCATTCACAATTTAGCACACTGCCATTTTGGGTCATGTAATTCCAGAACACATACTTTTGGCTCCATTCAGAAGGGCCATACACACATGAGATTATACTTTCCTGATTTGTAACTATGTCCGTAACATGGCAATTTATCAAGCTTTTGAAATAACATCCCACCCTTAGATTGATTCCTACTTTCCATGCCACCACCAGACCCCCAGCAGCTCCAATAGGGTCAACTAAGAAAAAATTCTTGTAGCCTAAACCTTTGATTATTGGAGTGACAACGGTACCAACATTTTTTGTTTCAGAAATGAAAAGTATATCTGGATCGTTAACCTTAACCAGATCAGACAGAGAATTCTGAGTCAACGGATTACCTATCCCTTGGCGGTTCCAAGCAATAATTTTCAAGTTTCCAACATAGTGTATGTAATGGTTATTGTGCGGATGAAATTTGAAATCACGAATTCTAGCATTTTTCACCAGGATACTATCATTTCGAACACAACCAATCATAATATGAATATTATAGCAAGCATACTGGTAACCTGAAAGACTTGAAATAGGTATTAAAAAGACATTTACCTGGAACCCCTGATTTGTGATGTTATTGTTGATTCCATCTATAAGCCCATCTCCTCCTCCAGTGTTTTCTCCAGTGCCGGTATGCTGTGGGATGACAGCGTTTCCTCTTGTGATGGTGAAGTTGTTATCAAATTCAGATTTGAGATCGAAAGATGGTTGTACTTGGTTTCTGGGTTTCATAGCAGAAGTTTTCTTCTTAGTTGTTCCGATGCTGAAATTCAGAATGTCTTGTATAATAGGAGATTGTTCCACAACCGTGTTTATGTTGTTCCAGCTGGGTCTCTTATTTAGTTCTTCCTGCTCACTTGAAATTTTCTTCCTCTTAGGTCTAGAATTTCCAGTAATTTTCTCTTTCATAATGCTTGGTTTCGGTTTTGGGGTGTAGGTCTTTCTTTGGTTTGTCTTGATAACAGGTTTCTTTAGTGTGGGTTCCTTTGTTTCAATATGATTTTGGTCAGTGTAATGGGTGTTGATGGGTGGAGTTGATTGGTAAACCATAGGAATGAAAGGTGATTGATTAAGAATCTCTGTGTAGCTTAAATTATTGGTATTCTCAGTTGCTGCCTTTTTCTTTGGGTCTTTACCTTTGCTAGGCAAATCCATATGTTCCAAGTTGCCTTTGCTAGGCCGCTGTGTGATCATTCTTTCTCCCTGATGAGAGTGCAAATCTATCATAGCATCTTCTTTCAGTAGTGTAATTCCTTTGCTAGGCATTGCACTCACCATGTTACTGCCTTTGCTAGGGTCTATGATTACTCTCCCTCCCTTTAACTGATCATCAATGCTTAGAAATTTTTGGTTACTAACGTAACTACTCTCATTGTAGCACATGTCTTTTCCTTTGCTAGGCATAGATATGACTCTCTCAATCAGTTGATTACCATCAGGCTCCTGCATTATTGCATCCCCCACCGGAAGAGTACCTTCTCCTTTCCCTACCACTTCATTACCTTGAGACGTTGCACCTTTCAGAATACTTTGCAAACCGCTTGTTTCTGGCATGCCTTTGCTAGGCATTGTCGATTGTGGCATCTTGCCTTTGCTAGGATGATGTGTGGCAACTCCTGACAAACTACCACTTTGATTAGCTGCAGTATTGCTACCTCCCTCTGAATTTTCTCTTATAGTGAGAGCCACTTCTTTTTGTCTAGCCCCACCCACTTGTATCCCTTTCTTTTGAGTATTATTTATTTTTTCCCCATCCACATAACCAACTGAATTCACCCATTGTCTCCTTCCTTCACAAGGTAACTCAGAATGATCTATTATGCTACACTTGGTACACAAATTGGCTGGCAGTGCATCATACTCAAAATGGATTGTATTTCTTTCTCCTTCCTCTGTCTGTGCTACCATTTTCCATTTAATTTTCTCTTTCAGGTCAACTAGAACTTGGACCATTACATTTTTCTCCAACATATTATTCCCAAATGGTGCATCATGCTTCTGATACTTTCCTGCCGGAGTCACAACATCTGTAAGTCCTCTTTCTGAGATATATTGAACTGGAACATCAATCGCTTTTAGCCAGAACAACTCCTTGGTAAAATCCAAACTTCCATCACTAGGAATACCTGTTTGTGGTATTGGATGTACCACTATTAAGTCTCCTTTAACAAACCATGGTTTGAAATCTTTCACTCTATGGAAATCTGACTCATTAGAGAATTTCAGGATAAATAAATTTTTGACATCATTCTTCTTATAGGGAGAAATCATCGGTGGCTTTGCTAGATTCCAGGCTGCTCTTACATGATTGATGAATTCCCATTGAGTGACTGTTCTATCTGTTACTATTTTGCCCAACATTGCTAAAGACCAATCAATTTTTTCTGTTTCTGATATAACACTTTTCTTCATAATTACCACCTCAGGTTCTTCAATTGGGATGTTTAGTTGTTGTTGAAGCTGATTCGTTAAATTTACCATTTCCTCCGATGACTCGTTGTTCATATTCCAAACTGAATTTGAAATTACTGTTTGAAAAACTGATAGAGAATAATTGATTTTAGGGTTTATCTTTTCTTCTGCAAATTTTAACCAAAATAAGTATATGAAAGAGATTACTTTCTCGCCTTGTACTATTATAATCATTTTATTCTTTGATTTCGAATACTGCACAGAGATACCAAGGATGGCGGTGATGGTTTTGATTGACAAGCTGGGTATGGCTTGGTGTAGAAAAATCGTGACTTGTTGATTGATTGAGAAATGAACAGGTTGGGGTTGTGTGTTGCAGGTATTGAGCTTCGAGGTAATGATGTTTTCAGATTTGTTTTGATTTGATAAGGGGTAATTGTGACCTTTCCATATGAGATTTGATAACAACCATTCATCACAGAAGGGTAATGTGACCCCCACAACTACCGACTCGAGACAACGTCTTACTTGATCGACAGGCTTATATCCAAAATCAACAATAACTGTTCAAACCAACCGGCCACCTCGACACCTTGGCTTTAAAAAAAAAAGATAAGAAGGGAAATAGTGAGTGACTTGCCACCGATTTATAGAAAAAATAATAACTGAAATCGGGGAAGGAAACAGAGCATCTCCTCTTCAATCGATAAGAACAGTTCATCAACAGTTTGTGAAAATTTTTCCTGCCTGAGCCTTTATAAAGAAACATAATATGTATGAAAGGTTTATTTAGAGGGATAGAAAAGGTAGGTTGCCAGCAAATAAAACTGGGAAGGATTGGTTCTGTGTATTGTTCTGATCGAGATTGTTGTTTTCCGGTGTAGGTAATAGTTTCGAAATGGTTGGTCTCCGGGTGACAAACAAGATGCGGGAAGATTTTCTCTGTGAGCGTATCCATTATCATCTTAGTATCCCAAGTGATCCTTCCTTCTCCTCCGATGTTGGAAAACTTGAAACTCTTGCTTATGACGCTGCTTTGGATGAAATGCATCAAGCGCTTGGTAGATTCGTTGAAGACGTTGAAAATGATTACTACCCACACCGAGATAGTACTTATAATGGATCTATCAGTGTTGCAGATCCTTCGGATGCATCTGAGATGATTTCCTTGGAAATCGAAGGTTTTGAAACTACGGTCGTGGATTCCTCTGTAGATGAAGATGAGAGATCTTTTGTACCTGATGTGGAAATTATTGAAGTGCAAAATTTTGTTGATAATGGTAGTAATGCTGCCAGTGTTATGGGAGTAAACGAACTTGAGCCAGTACCAGAGATAGTTGATGATGAAATTGTCTTTGCTGGTGATGTATTTTAGACCTGTTTTGAAATCCATGGTTGTTAACTTGGTTTTTGTCTCCTGTAAGGACTTGGAGATCCTTTTGTTCGGTGCCGGAAAATCTTCCATTCTTTTTCTTTTGTATATATTGTGATTTCGACTATCCATGTGGTAAATCATTTTACCTAGAAACTAGAAACTCAGGGAAATAAGAAACCCCGATGCAGATATAATCACCCACTCAATACAAAGACAAACAGAGCCAAAGAAACTAAGGCACAAACTTTTCACTAAAACACTAAACAGGAACGATCAAACAGAATCAGTATGACAGAAACCCTATAACTGAAATACTAGGAATAGAATTGCTCAAACAGAATCTCGAGAACAGAATTACTTAGAACTGAATCACTGAGAACGATCAAACAGAATCAGCAGGTATCTCGAGAACATAATCACTTAGAACAGAATCACTTAGAACAGAATTACTTAGAACTGAATCACTTAGTGCTTCTCTTAATAATCTAGTTTACAAAGTGCTGCTTAATTGAGAATTTTATGGATTCTTTTACACATTGCATTCTTCTACGGGAGAGTAGAAAAATAGAATAATAGAAAAATAAGACTAGACGGAAGAATGTCACCCTCCTAGACAAAAATCAAAATTGCCTACATGGGGGACTGTCTCCCGTCTAAGGAATATTTTTTTTTTCGCTACACGGGAGATAGTCCCCAGTATAGAGAATATCTTTTTGCTACACGGAAGATAGTCCTCCGTATAGGGAAAACTTTTTTTGCTACACGGGAGACAATCCCCATGTAACCTTTTTTTTCTTCTTTTTCGTGGAAGACAGTCCCCATATAGTGTCCACTACCAATCACTCTTCGCCTAAAGGAGTATATAAAATAATTGGGGGTGAAGGAGTGTTGGACGACTCCCATTGTAGGAGCAAATTAGCTATAGTTGGTAGTTCCTTATCGATTTTGAAGGAATGATACTACCAATAGGCTTTGCTTTCAAAAAGTATGGAATGTGAAGACCGGTTGAACAAAGAACATTTTGGAGCAATAGTCAGCTGATCAAAACTTCTCTTATTGTCCATATAGAGCCTCAGCTTACGCTCTCTCCGGATTGTCCATCAAATTACGAAGGCAAAGCCCCCAATATTTTCTTTTATCATTATGTTGTTTTTCTTATTAGACCACTCTTAAATATTGTCCTTAATGTTATAAAGATCCATTTAGTGAGGAAGGATCCACTCATATGGTTATATTCATACTATCTTATATTCTTGGCGACATTTTTCCTAGTAAAACCTATAACGAATTGAAGTTAATATTTTGTGGATACATTCCTTTTAAAATGTTCTATATACCTACCAAAAATGAGCACGTTCTAAAATACCAAACCGCACTATCTATCGATCTCAATTTCAACTGTTGAAAATCGGTCAATTTTCTACGGCTAATCTTCAACATAGTAGATGTTGGAAAATTGACACTAAAACAGGGTGAAGAAAAGAATGTTGTCTCTGGGTTCAAGGCTCTAATAATAGATTCTTTTCGACAATTATTCGACCCTTCCCAATTAGATTGGCTTGTACAAATAGGTCAATGAATATTGTCGCCAGGATACTTGAACCCCTACAAAAATGTTGGATTCAAAGCTTGTACAACCTTGACCCAACCAAGAACACACAGGTTTTGATTCTAATGATGCTTGTTAGAGAGAAAACAGAGAGAGTTTTTGATGTCTTTTGAATGGAAAACAAGGCCGCAATTTATAAAGAGTTTAACATCTGTTGAAGATGACTCTTCATCTCCAACCGACATCCATTTAGTGCGAATAGACATCTCTTCCAACAGTGGTGTCTGTTTGGGAAAACGATGTTTCTGTTCAGTTTTTCTAACTGTCATTAAAAACCCTAAAACAGAAAAATTCCTACGAGACGATGTCTCGCACTCTGCTATAGCGCCTACAAATTAAGGATTTGTTGAAAATACCCAACAATAGATGGTAGTATTGTACGTTTTGGAATATGCTCATTTTTAGTAAAAATATAAATCTTTATAAGAGGAACACATCCTCCAAATATCAATTTCACATCTATCATCGCTAAAATTTTATCATGGAAAATATCAATCAAATTGGGAGACAGTGTAGTTATAAGAGTCCGAGGGAAGCCGACCTCCCATTAAATTGCTTCAAAAAAAAAAAAAAAAAGAGTCCGAGGGAAGCCTCCCTCCCATTAAATACCAAAATTATCCAAAATAAAATTAAATATGCCATTTCTTTTACTCCCTTTCAAGAGCAAACTTTTTGATAAGAAATGATAAAAGAATCATTTTCTTTCATATGAAATGATAGGAATGCCCAGTAAACGAAGGGCTCCCTTTCAAGAGCAAATCAAGGATCCTTTTTTGGTTAGATGACCCAATCAAACTAACTAGTTACCCACCAAACGAATACGCGTCTAGCTGCATGGAAGTGCATGAATATTCGTCATCTATATTTGTAGTCTCTTTCTTTTAGAAAGCAGAATGTTGGTTAGCTTTTCTAGTGAGAAACTGAAAACGAGTCCAAGGACTTTTGTGAAGGAAGACGATGAAATATGAGCTGTACATGTATAGTAATAGTATGTTGTGCATAGCGATACGCATTGTCTGTATCGACCTCAAAACAGGAGTTGACTAGTTGAATGAAATCGGCCCCATCTACATCTATACAGGCCATTATAGATATCTACAACTTTTACAAGTAAGATAGCTAGCTAGCTACGAAGAAGATTATGTTAATATCGAAAAGAAGGTCAGTTAAGTTGGCAAGTAGGTAAGCTAACCTCTCATTTAAGGCATAGTCTTCTTTTAGAGTAGGTTATTTGGTTTCTATCATAAAATAGATAGATAGTAGGGTTATTTGGTACGAGGTGCATAGCATATGCATTTTGGGTTCTACGGGGTATAACCAGTTTGTTTATACATTTATTCTAAATGCATACTTTGTTCATTGATGGAAAAAGCTCACTAACCTCTTTGATATCTTTCATTTATGCTAAAGGCCAAAAAGAGTCAATTCTTCGTACGGAGACATGAATCCTACATATGTTTGAAGCTTAACTCAGTCGAGCCCAGCAGAACCACAAAATTCTCAATTTTTTTTATGAATTAGTGTGAAATCTGACGACTCTTTAAACATGGAGTTTATCGACCACCAATTGAAGCTTTGCTTCGGTCACAAAATAAATGAGAAGGGTTGATCTTAGGGAGGGAAGCAAAGAAGGTGTTGAGATCAGAATGGTGAACTATGAAGGTGTGGTTGTTTTATGACTTGCATCAGAATGTAGAACTTTCTTGCGGAATGTAAGCTATAATTTCTTGGTGTTTTCTGGGTACTTGCATTAATCAAAGCCTCCCTTTTGAAATAGATTGAAAATCTATTTATACAAGTCATAGTCGAACACACACTGATCTCATAGGAAATGGAAGTAGTTGAGTGATGGAGAAGTGGAGATCGTGTAAATGATGAAAGCCACGTCCCTACTATGAAGGGAAGACTGGTCGGTTTACACCTACTACTTCTCTACTGCCACTAACTATCCGCCTTTCCTGACACTTTCTCATAATGGGCGTGTTGCACGCCGCACGCTGTAAACCGTCATACCAATACACTGATGGACATCCCCCAGTTTGTGACATATTTGATGTCTCGAGTATTTTGTAGAAAAATATGCAGCAGGTTGCTGAGTGGATCTTGCTTGCAAGACCTAATTATTTTGACTAATCACGCGCAAGCTAGGCGGCGGGCAGTTATATGTGGCAAGTCAAGTTATAAGACTTGCCGCAAAAAATAGCACATAACACTTTTTAGGTCAAATAACTAAGTTATTTGTGAAATCGATATTTGTAAAAACATCGTTTGTAATCGATACATAAATGCATCGCTTTTAAGCAAGCATCATCGTTGTATAGTTTGTTTAAATTAGTCGCAGAACTCAATGTCTTAAAAAGAGCATGGCCGGCCATCTTTGGGAAGCTGCCAGGAGCTATCCATGTGCGTCAAAGATGAGGCAATCGGTCCCTATAGGAGAATGATGGCTGGTAGCCATTTTGACATCATATTGGTCGGCCTAAATTAGATCTAGACCAGTTAAATTGGCTAGCCAAACTGGTTGGCTGAGATCATTTGCGACAGTTATTGGCTTCCGTTGAATGCATTTAAGACCCATGTAGGAAGCGTGGCTAGCCATCTTTGGGCGGCTGCCAGGAACTATTCGCACAAGTTGAGGATGGCCGATCGGTTCCCATAGGAGGGGGGCAGCCGGTAATTACAATGGCACTTCATTCGCTGACTAAAATCGGATCTGGGCCGGTCGATTTAGCTAACCAAGTTGGACGGCCGAGATCGTTTTGCGACAGTGATGTGCTGCCGCTTATATTTTTTTTGAAAATTACGAGGTCAAAGTATTTGTTTTCTTGACCCTGATGGGCTAGGCAGTAACAAATAAACCAAAACCAAACATGATAAGGTCTAAAAATCTAAATAAATTAAGTTTGGGCTAGATCAGGCCCAGCAGAATCATACAAAACATTTGAGCTGACTCAGATGAACAGTTGACTCACCACAACAGTAATTGATTTACTCGTCATTTAATTATTATTAGCGCTACTAGTACTTCCTTTCTCAAATCCTCCTACTAATTCATCTCTTTTCATTTTCTCTTCCTTGGCTTTCCTACAAAAAATCACCCAACCATTCACTTCCATAGCTATGCAAACACCAATCGTACTGGATAAAGCTAAACAATATCCTAATTTAGCATAAGATCTGCTTAAGCCCATCACTTCAAACCCTTGAAAAACATTCACTACTCCTAACACAACACAAGCATACCCTACAAAATGGTGATACGACTTCCAATATTTTCGAAACTTGTGAGTTGTTTTAGGACGAAATAACAGTGCCATAGTTTGCAATCCTCCTAAACAAAATGCTGCAAATCCAAGTTTCCGATGAAGTCCATAAACAACTCCGGGCGATAGTTCCCCTAGTCGAACACCAATGGCAAATCCAATTGCCCCAAGCACAAATGCTGTGAGTTGAATTCCTACATGTACACACAGAGTCACTAGGTTAGTATGTATTTAGTTTGAGCATGTAAAGATGTAAGAAGTAGCTAACGATTAAGAAAAGAGAGACGTACCTGCGTGTGCATAAAACCAAATTACTCCCACGGATTGTATATTCCGGAAGTATCTAGCAGTGATAGCTCCAATTGGAAGTAAAAATCCCCATGAAACAGCATTCAGGATCCCATGAGTAATTTTCAGTGTCTTGATATTGTTATGCACTCCTCCTGCACTAAATCCTGATAAGATATCAATGGTGGCAACTGATGAAAGGTCCGCAACAGTCGTTGGATGAATAGTAGGAGAGTAGCCTTGAACATAAAGGCCACGGTTCCAAACCAGATTGATTTTTGTCTTGTTGGGACTAAGTTTCAGAGTGGTGAAAATTTGTACAGCAGCGCCGTTATGGACTGATTCTTCTGATCCCACTCGGCCACCATAAAGAGTAGCAGAAGAAGAAACAACATGAATATCTAGTGAACGTGAAAGTAATGCGGATCGTTGAAGTTTTACTGTTGGGTCTAGAATGTAAGTTAGAACTACAATAGAACCAGAGGTTGGATCAGGAAATGCGACAAGTGCACGACTTCCAGTCATCTCAGCAGAGGTTGGATTGATACCATAACCAACCCAACCGGAAGGTGAGATGAAAGAGCCAAAAAGACGAGATCAATAGTGGAATTATGATGGTGGAATGTCCATGCAATGGAGGCTTGTTGGGTAGGAAGGGTCATGCATTTTTGGTAGGTTTTGGTGGCAGTGGTTATAGTGCAATGTGATGCATTTGCTTGTGGAGAGAGAAGAAGTATGTAGAAGAGGAAGAAGAAAACCATAGTTTTGATTTTGATGAAACAAGAAATGGAAGAATTTGACATGAATGAAAGAATTGAGAAGTTTACCAACATGTTTTTGTATGAAATTCTCTCATAAGAATTATTGATTGTGGCAAAAAGAAACTAGTAATGAGTGTTTTGTACTTAACTTTAAAGCTAAGATATCATGAGTGCACGTTGGTTTGGTAGAAGTGGGTTGCTGATTCTTTTGCATTTGATATATAGTGATTGATGCTTCTTGTCTTTCTTTTGCACTTTCTGCAGGATTTATTGTCTGCATCAAATGTCCAATTTGATTGTAAGTTTTTCTATTGATGATTTAAGAACTGTATTTTGCATCGAGCCTTCAGAGTATAAAGGGGAGAAAAGTGTAAAATTTTAAAGCTAACTAAAATGCAAAATTCTTTATTGTGCACAAGAATTGCATCCTTGCTGAAAAAAGAAAATAGCTATCAATAAAATCGAAATCATAGCATATGACCAGTAATTTTCAACAAAAATAACATATGACCAGTTGCACGACAGCATTCACACTATGAGACCATGTATAGCGTAACAAACAATTCTTCACTAGTTAGGAAAACAACACTGATTTTACTTCAACTGTAGCAACTAGTTATCTATAATACATCATTAGTACTAGATGTAAACACAACTTAATACACAATAGAAATATTTATCGTAACTTTTATGCGTGTCTGTGTGTACGTGTTCGCTGTCCCTAGCCTGACAGAAAATCTACAGATCCATGAGATTGAACATTATCTCCAGATGTAGGATGCACTTGAGGAACATCATTCGAAACAGAACTTCCTGCTTGCCAAACATGATTTACACTATTGTTATCCATAGGTCCGATAACGGCAAATATCATAAACTCGTCATTCGAGTATTCAGTCTTGATATTAGACACTGGAAAGCTAAGAGACCCTGGCTGCATCGTTGGTGTGTAACTTTTTAGCTGGGTCGGATAAGCAATCATGCTACCGTTTGACTGACGAAAAGCAACAATTACTTGTGATCCAGCCATGCCTGTGCCAGTTGGATTTACCCCCCAGGCTATCCATCCATTAGAGCTTTGAGGTGCTCGATACGCAATTTCGATTTTCTTGGTGGATGCAATGTAGTTCCAGTGGAGATTTGCATTTAAGTATGGCAGGTTATTACAAGAACGGAAGACTTTATTACTTGAAAAAGTGTAATTTGAACATGTTTGAGCTGAGACAACTCCGAAGAAAAGAGAAGTAGATATAAACCATAAGATCCCAATTGATTGAGAGGCTGAAGACATTGTTTTTCTGATTTTCGGAGCTTTGGGTTAAGAACTATAATGTAAGCTTAAAACTCCGGGTAGGATGTGAATGAAAAGAATGTTTTAGATTTTTATAACTGGATTTCGGGAAGATGGTTAGTTGTTGACTGTTTAGGAGTAATGCAGGGTTTAAGGGATAATAGTCATGGGGAGGAGAAGAATTTAAGAGAAACTATTTCATTTCATGCAAGTTACCTCTTCTTTGGAATTTCTTTAAAGTTTAAGCTGTTGTTACATTTTTTTCCTTTCTGCAAAGTTTCAATTAATCTCTTGTTCTTTTACATCTCACCTAATTTTCCTAGTGTAACTACTGGATAGTATTTGGTTACCAACAAGAAGAATAATGGTATTTGGTGACCTCAAAACTGGAATGAAAAAAAAATCGGTTAAGTCACTTGCGAAGTTGTTTCAAAATCACAAAATTCAAGTGATATAGATCGTAAAAAAAGAAGATCTATATATCACAAAAGAGCAGTGAATTTTAATCATATATCAATATGAGTGGCGGAGCCAGAAAACCCTATGAAGGGGGGCTAATTTTTTCTTACAGAATTATAGGGGGACTAAAGTTGAACATTTGGTGGACTAATTACAGGATAAGATGAAGGGTGATTTTATGATTTTCAACATTTTTGGGGGTGCTAGAGCCAGGGTTAGCCCCTGACTCCGCCATTGTATATCATCACAGATCATATTAAAGCTAAAGTAAAAAAGCGAAGCGGTAAAAAAAATAATCCTAATTAATCTAAATGCCAAATCGTAAACGATTAAATCTTGGATTTTGTCGACGATTTATGCTAGTACCAATAAGAATAGCAGGAAGAGGATTTGGGATGAGATGAATGGAGTGGTTGGGATCCAGATTGTTGAGTGGGTGGTAATGGGGATCTAATTCATCTGGACACAATTGGAAGTGAGAAAGAGAAGGTAGGAGGAGGAAGGAAGCCGACAACCTACCAAATGGGAAAATTTAGATTAGATGGATCAAAATGGGCTTATTGATCTTGGTGCTCATGGGACAAAATGGGCCTGGAATAACAAGAGAATGAGCCACTTAAGATGCTAATATAAAGGAGAGAGTAAGATGGATATGGTAATTGCTAATTCTGATCGGTGTAAAAGGATTATGAATGCTCAGGTAATGCACTTACCTTATTTTGATTCCGATCATAGAGTTGTCTTAATTGACCTAAAACAAAAACAAAAATAAATGTTTAGACCTGGGCCATATAAATCGAGGCAATGTGGATCGAGGATGATAGCTTATTGATCTTGGTTTCTCGGAATAACAAAGTAGTTAAGAAGGCCTAATTTCGATTGGTGTAAAAGGATTATGAACCCTAATTGCATAAGTGAAACACAACAAAACTATTTCAATTGTGTTGACAAGTAGTTTCATATTGATTTCAAAAATGGAATAAAGATGTGTTTGGTTACTTGTCCAACAACATTGAAACTGCTTTGATTTAGCTTCATAAGGCTCGAAGTGAGTTTGGTAGATTTCCCACTGACTTTAAGAAAGCACTTATGACTAGCTGTTTGTGTGTTTATTTGAATTTTCTCAGGATGGAGGAAATATTTTGGAAGCATGAGTCTAGAGTTAGTTGGCTTCTAGAAAGGAGATTCAAATACTAAATTTTCCATTCTTCTACTTTGGTTAGAGAAGTAGGAATATGATCCTTAGAATTAAGGACAATAATGGTAGTTGGCTTGATAGTTCAACTGATATTGAGCAACATGAAGTGAATCATTTATGTAATTTGTTTTCCACAAGTAGTAATGAATGTGATAATAATGCTATCAAATGTATGTTCCCTTGTGTTATCTCAATGTCTGATAATGATAATTTAACTGTCATTATTGGCATAAAAGAAATTAGAAAAGCTATGAAACAACTTGGATTCCACGAGGCTACTGGACCTGATGGTCTATAGAGCTATTTTTGCTAACTATTGGGATCGGGTAGGTAATAGCGTCGTTAAGTTGTCATGGATTTTTTTCCAGAATGGTCAGTTGGATTCACGACTTAACAGAACTTTTATTGCCCTAATACCTAAAAACTGTAGTCCTTGCACAATAAAAGGAATATATACCAATTAGCTTGTGCAATTTCACTATGGAGATTATCACTAAGATTATTTCTAATAGGTTACGACATTTATTAGATAGATTCATCTCTAGTATTCAGCATGTTTTTGTCTCTATTGGATCGATCTTTAATTTCACCTATCATGCAATGCTTGGGCTTTAATAAAACTTTTCTTCATTGGATTGAAATGTATGTTACTATGGTTTCATTTCAGATGTTGACTAATGGTTCTGCTAGAAAGAGTTTCAATCCTAATAATGGTCTTATACAAAGGGACCGTTTGTCTCTCATCCTATTCATTATTTGATTGGAGTCCTTGTTCTGGATGTTTTAAGGTTTTCCATTACTAAGGGCGCCCGGTGGTTTATCACTCCATACATACGGATGATTGCTTTATCTTTCTTAAACCTACATACAAAAATGCTTGTAATTTAAGGGAAATTCTTGATAAAATTTGCAGGTGGTCAGGGCAGTTGATAAGTGATGTTAAATCTACTCTCTTAACTTCGGCAATTTAGGAAGGAGTTTCTCGAGAGGAATGACTAATACGCTGAAAGACCAAGTTACTAAGGGACCAGGTAAGTACCTTGGTCTAGCTCTCTAGTAGGGTAAGATAAGTTTTAACACTTATATTGAGATTACTAAGAAATTAGCTAATATAATGCAAGGTTGGGAGTCAAAAAAAATTAATTGTGCTGGAAGACTATTTTGATTAAGTTTGTTCTAGATCTCATCTCAAATTGTATCATGTTCATGCTTAAACTCCTAAAACGCTTGATATTTAAGCTTGATATGTATAAGAGGAATTTTTTGGAAGCAGGAGACAAGGATAGAAAGAGTACAAACAGGGCTAGTTGGGAGAAGGTCTGTAGACCTTTACATTTTGGAGGCCTAGATGTTAGAGGCATTGAATTAAACAATTTGGCTTTGTTGGAAAAAATGGCATGTAGAGTGTTTGGTAATTCCAATTTTGAGGTTACTAGATTATTTAGAGCTAAGTATTACTCTTTAGACTTTTGGAGTTGTGAGACAGAAAATAAGAATTTTATTAGTTGGATATACTAAAATGAAGACACGTTGTGATGTCCTGTTTGAGATGAAATATTAGAAATAGAGATAGTGTTGAAGTGTGGAATAACCCTTGGTTCTCAAATTTTCCTCTTTCTGCCATCACTAATGTTCCAACTCATGATCCTTCAAATATGTTGGTTAAGAATATTGTTATTGCTGAAACTAGAAATCGGAATCTTGCTACTTTAGATGGTCAGATCATGTGGCCAAAGAGATTAAAGCTCCCATAGAAAGGAGTGATTATGAGGATCAACTTATTTAGGCGTATGGTAAAGGTGAAATTTTTTTTATACCAAACAAGATGGGTAATATTGCACCTAATCTTGATTGCAGATTTCTGAAGAAGCTTAGGTTCCCATAGAAAATAAAATATTTCTTGTGGCTTCTGTTCCACAATAAATTCAATTTAAACGAGTTTCTTTATCGCAAACATATTAGAGTGCATCCTGGCTGTAGTTTATGTTGTAGTGACTTTGAAACTGCTAATCATTTGTGTTTCGGATGCAGAATAGTAAACGTTATGGAAGAAAAATCAGGGATTAGATAGGCTTCCAGCCTCAAATATATATATTACTTAACTCATGCTTCTCTTAGAATTTATTGCAGATTTGATGGGAAAATTGGTGGAATGGATTGGAAACAAATATTTTCTTTTGTAATATGGTCCATTTGGGTAGAGGAAATGAATGGATATTCAAGAAGAAGGTGTTTCAATGTATTAAGGTTTATATTAGCTCTTAGAAGTGTCAGAGAATATTTTTGTGCTTGTGGTAGTCTGACAGTAGTTGTCAATATTGATGTTCCTTAGATCTTCCCTAAACAAGGTTATAACAAGTTAAACTGTGATGGATCTTCAAAGAAAGATGGTGATGCTGGTATCGGTGGGGTTATTAGAGGTGGAACTGGAGGTTTTCAAGCTTGTTTCACAACACATATCTATAAGAACAATAATAATACCGATAAAGTGTGGGCTATAAGAGAAGATATGATGTCAACAAAGAATTTGAACTTTAAGAAGTTATAAGTTGAAACTGACTCAACTTATGTTGTTCAACTATGTATGAAAGAATTTCCTATTCCATGGGTAACTAAAGGTTGGTTAAAGATACTACAGAGTTGAAGGCAAGTTTTGAAGACATCAAAATCAAACAAAGATATGGAGAATCTAATGCAATGGCAAACTGTTTGGCTAAAGCTACTGCAGTAAAGGAGCTTGAAGGGTTTGGACTGCTGAACATCCCAGTGAAGTATTGAAAAAGAGGGGGTATAACAACCACACCCAATAATTTGTTCGGCAATCTGTATGTACTAAACTCCAATATAATTCCGAGAACACCAACTTAAAAGTCAGACTCAATCAAGAAATATATCAAAGAGCTTTATCTCTCTTTCTCAATACAATCAGCAAATCGAACAGATAGAAATCTATGAGCCTGATTGATATGAGAAATAACTTGGACGGTACCAAAAACCCAAGTGTCAATTAAGTTATATCCAACAAACAAGGTCGGATTTATCAATTGATTGAACTACGCACAACCTGTGATATTTCAATTATATAAACAAATATAATGCGGAAAAGAAATAACACAAACACCAGAAATTTTGTTAACGAGGAAACCGCAAATGCAGAAAAACCCCGAGACCTAGTCCAACTTTGAACACCACATTGTATTAAGCCACTACAGACACTAGCCTACTACAAGTTAACTTCGGACTGGAATGTAGTTGAGCCCTAACCAAGTCTCACACCGATTAAGGTACAGTTGTGTTCCTTACGCCTCTAGAACCACGCCGGATTCTGCGTACTTGATTCCCTTAGCTGATCTCACCCACAACTAAGAGTTTCTTACGACCCAAAGTCTAAGGCTTATAAACAAATCTGTCTCCCATGGATATGTCTATCCTTTATTCTTTTTGTTCCGTCTTTTGATACAAAGATCAAGGTGAACAGGAACCAACTAATAATCCGGTCGTATACTCCTGAAGAGAAGCCTATAAATATTAGTCACCTCACAATAACCTAACTGATTAACAGAAGAAGTTATTGCGGAGTCACAAGATCCTGAGACAAAGAACTGTTGTGATTACTTTTTATATCTTACCTATCGGAGATAAATCTCGAGTAAATCTTAGAGAAGATAAAACTCAATACGATAGAACAAGTAAGATCAGAATACACAACTATAGAGAAAATAGTTGGATCTGGCTTCACGAATCCCAAATGAAGTCGTCAAGTTGTTAACCTATAATGGTTTTGGAAAAACCCTGTAATGTAGCACAGATAAGGGTGAAAGCAAACTAGTTGCTGGGGATGAGAAGAGATCTTAAGTTTCGTCAGAAACTTAATAAAATTTGATTATAGGATCAAGATTTTAGAATTGTAACTTGATAAAAATAATATTGATAAGAAGATTCATGATAAGATGTTCTAAACAAGAAGGCATAGCCTTTAAATAGGTTCAAAAGAACCGACTAAAAGAAAAGAAAATGAATTCTACATAAACTAGGAAAGTAAAAGGGCTACAAAGCAAGTAAACTAAAACAGACGCAAGGGATCAACAATTATTGTTGATACTGACGTAAATGGATAAAATATAATAGTAAATGGGACACGGGACGAAATGGGTCAACTGGTACAGATTGACACATTGCAGATAGGCATATGTCATACATCAGTCCCCCTTCTTGAAAGAAACTCATTCTCGAGTTAGCTAATAAAAAGAACTTCATTCTCTCCATATATTGCTCTAGACTTCGAGCTGTCATCACAGAATATGAGTTCTTTTTCTTCATGGAAATTGAAGAATCCACGTTTACCGGCTTACCACGATCGAACACAAAACTCGTAGCTCTAGAGATCATAAACCGAAATAGCCAAGAAATGTTGCTCAAAGCTTCAATGGACGTGTGTTGAAATTTCCCACGGTCGAACACAAAACTCATATCATTAGGATTGGTAAATGTATCAACCATGCAAGTGAAAATCACTACTAGAACATTGTGTGCATCTCCCAAATTATGAGTTATACCTTTGAAATCATATTCAACTGAAAAGTTCCTCCGTTGATATAAAAATTTGAGTAGTCCCTTGAATACAGTATTAACATTTCTGTTTTGAAGCAGAATTCTCCAACCAAGTCTTCTAACTTCGATGTAACGTCTAGGATATCCCAACTGATATTGCAGCAATATATGGAGAAAAGAACCACCCTACGTATGTAAGATGATTTTTAAGATATAATGTAATAAGGTCGGTGCATTCCAATCGAACTCTTTGATTACTTGCGATTTTTGTAAACAGAAAATCCTCCAGCTTATCTCCATATGCGGACAAAAACTCATGTTGCACCTTCTTTAAAAACTTCAGTAGAATGTTTAACATATACTTGTTCCGAGCTTCATTACTAGGACCGGTCACACCAATTACAAATATCGATCATACCATCTCAGGTGATTACTTAGGATCGGTTACACTAATTAATAAAAACCCGGTCATACCAAATCATAAGTCGTGCACTTTGTGATTAGTTATACCAAGATACATAACAAGTTATGATTGGTTCTACTAACTCACGCATATTGGTAATCCAAAGATATGCAATGAATAACAATACCAATAAGCCTAGAGATTTCCCTTTCGATTTATAAAACAAGTTCATGAATGTACTTCCTTTAAACAAATGTAAACATTGTTTCCTAGGATGATATCTTCACCTTTACCCATACACATAATCACAATAGCATTCATACGATTATGTCGATGTCATATCTACGAAGTTCAAAAGATAAGCGTTATACTTCGTATTCTAATTCCTTAATACTATGATCATATGATCATGTCTCACTACTAGATTATAATAATCATTCACAGCTTTGCAGTTATGTTTTCAATATAGCACGACTTGAAAGATATATTATGAATGAAATAGTTTAACGGAGGAAGATGCGTTGGATATACGGAAGTGGAGAACAACGACCCTCGTGAAAGAGGTAAGATTTTTGTTTCCGGTTTGATTTGGTCGTCTACGACAGTATCGCGCATAGCGTGTTCACTCGAAATGATTTGTCTTGGGAGCTCGTGCTTATCTCGTCGCCAGTGACATGAGTTGCTAGTCCCTTCCGAGACGGTTGTTGCTCGATGGACAATACGTGTTGGTGTATGAGTGGTGTTTGGTTCTTGGATGCTTGTTGGCTCCCCGCCCAGAGTGGTGAACGATAAGCCCGACTACCTCTTCATGATGTCTCTTGCCCCCCCGTTAGTTCCTGGGTTGCATTTTACCGAGAAGGTATCGATGGTGGGCCCTCGTTGGTTGCTTAATCGACTGGTTGTTGGTTAGAGTGTTATTTCGGGCACAGCGTGCCCGCTTGAGACAACTTGTTCCTGGTGTTCATGCTCGCCTGGCCTTAAAAGTCTTGGATGGCTTGTCCTACTGGAGACGGTTGTTCCTTGATGGACAATATGTGTTGGCGCATGAGTGGTGTTTGGTTTCGGGTGCTGGTTCGTTCCCAGTTCCGTGCGGCGAAAACAAGACCGAATACCTCTTCAACATCTTCCCTGAGTACTCTTTGGGAAAGACTCGTTTGGTCCCTGTGCCTATCTATCGAAAAGGCATCGATTATTGTCCCTTGAACTGGTGAACATGTGAAACCACCTTAGCATATTGTGAAGGGAGGGACTTCCTCCCGTGGCTATGCAGGCCGCAGGATCGTGAAAGGGTGGACTCCTCCCTGTAGCCCTGCAGCTCTGGGCAGGGACATAATGGGTATGCTATTTTAACGGTCGCGAATGCGTAAACCCTACTAGAATAGTATGCACACTCCCTGCTCAACCCACGTCACGGAATGTGCCAAGGATTAAATACTATCTTCGGACAGGTTGCCCAGGCTTCGCGCCCCGACATAGAAACATAGCAATACTTTAAGAGATAAGATCTTTGTGAGATAATATCTCTGCCCTACCTAGACCTGCTCGAGACAAAAGGGCTTTGGATATTGGATAGTTCAAGTCAATATTACTAACATCAAGAGGAGGGATGGTGTTGTCGTTGTAGCTCGTTACTTCTTCACGTTCTTCAGGTCTTCGAGTAATACTTGTATGTCTCATATTCCTAGACTTTCTAGTCTAACCTATACAAAGTTGTCTCTAGTACATAATCAAGCGACTCTTAGATGAGTTTTGATTCACTAAAATATAACAACCAAACTTGACATACCAACACTTGGTGGGTTCAACCAAGCTATGCTCTAACACCAGGCAAAGGAGTTTATTAGCTTAAACGGACAAGCCTTTGCATATGACTTGAGATATCTTTATCTGGAAAGAATCAATAGAGTTGTTATCAAACAGATTTTTGTTCCTTTACTGTTTGGAATACGATCCAAAGGAATTGTTCTAGTGCGTGTACTCATCAAAGTCGGAAGCGCATGGATACCGAGGAAACTAAGTGAACTAGGGGTAGTTGCTTGGTCTCAAATATACGAATTTGGTTTAGATTTTGTATAGCGGCTTAATTATGGGAGTATTCAATTCTGTACTTGGTCCCGGGGTTTTTCTGCATTTGCAGTTTTCCTCGTTAACAAATTCTTGCTATGTCATTTACTTTTCCTTTCCGCAATTATAATTGTTGTTATTATAATTTAAAGTAAATTACACAAACGTTAACTCCGCTTTACTTGATAGTGATCTTATAGAGTTTGGTTAAGTCTGAACCTATTATCAAGTAATCACACTTTGGTAGTTGTATTGTCTCGATCTCATATCCATAGACAATCACACAAAGTGTGAATATCGATTTGTAGTATTGTCTCCACTTTGTCCATAGACAATCACTTTCGGTAAGAGGACTTATATGTGGATAAATAAAAGATTGTGGTGTATTTGGGTACCTTCGTCTTTTCGATAACACCGTCTCTTTATTCCTACCCTATTTGTTATTTCATACCACTTTTTATTGCACCCCATCTACCATTATTACGTTTGGATGTATTCAACCTTTGTTGCTCACCCCAAAAGCAAACAACAATAAAAGAATTGACCTAAATTCCTATGTTGCTCAATCTACTCCACACGTGTTATGTAGAATTTATACTTTTGGGGGTTCTACCATTATTGTAGATGTCTTATTATCCCACCAGTTCGAGCTGTATGCGACAATAAAATATCAGCATTACAAAGCTATCACGGACCATGCAGATACTACTGATACACTGTCCAACACCACTGTTACTGAACCACACCAACACACATCCCACCTGAATCTTTCACAAATTCATTCTCACTTTACTAGCATAAACTATATTCAACCTCTTAGAGTTTCCATTTTTAAGGTTCAGTCTTCTATACAGACATATATTACATTATTTCTTAGTATCTCCATGACCTGTCATTATTCTTCTCTGATATCTACTATCTCTTGGCATTGTCTTCTCCAGATACAAATATATATTTGCTCCACATCCAATCCTAAATCAACATATACCCACCTTTATTTTAAGATCAATATCAGAAGTTTTATTTATATGGAGTCTTCTAATTCTTCAAACGATACTCATTCTGCTACTACTATTCAAAACCTCTCTTCTCAAATGGCTGAAAAGTTTTCTTTACTTAAAAATCTACCTTCCCCCCCTCTCTGAACTAGTGTTTATTGATAAAACTGTTGTTCTAGCTGAAAATGATTCTAATTGGAAATGGTGTATGGTGGGTTATGTGTGCAGTGAGACTCTAGTGCCTACTTCTTCTATCAGATATTATATTTGCTCTTAATGGCCTTTAGCTCAAACTCCAACAATTACAAACTTTAGTGGATTGAGAAACAAAGTTCTTATCAGATTTCTAGCAGAAAGTGACTTCAATAGGGTTAATGAACAACGCCCTTGGTTTGCTTGTGGATTTCTAATCGTGCTAAGAGTTGTTCCTCCATCTGGTTGGCCTGCAAACTTTCAAGTGTCTTTTGATGAAGAATTAATGTGGCCTATCTTATGCAATGTTCCTAAAGAATGTGTTGAATTTGAACATTTGAAAATGCTCACCCTCAACCTTGGAGAGCTTATCGATGCAAAAGAACCATATGGTAATCATCCACTTAAGAAGAATGTTAAAATCTATATTCGAATCCCTGTTAAGCGAGCTCTTCCAACTGGTATCCCTCTTCTCACCAGAGGAAGAGAAGAACCTTTTCTCATCGAATGTAGGTACTTCAAAGTCCCAAGAAATTTTTTCTATTCTTGCCGTATCATTGATCATAAAGATGCACTGTGCCCTAGTTGGTTAGCAAAGCAACAACTTATCATAAAAGCTAGTTCTTCTGCTTCTAAATATGTTTACCCAAGAGTTTCAAGGCTCATGATGCCATCAAATACGGCTAATGAGCATCCCTCACCAGTCCAAAATAGTCCAGTTGCTGATACCTTAATGACCCAAGGTGAGGTAGCTCCAGATATGCAGAGTCAAATGACGAATTCTAAGGAATATGCTGACAAAGGTAAAGTTGTTGTTAAAATCCAAAGCTCTAATGCCATTACCCAGGAACCATTCAAAGGCTTGATCAACATGGGTCCTTTTGGCAGCAGATCCTCTACTCTCAAGATTCATGATGGAGGATCTACTCATCTTCAATAGCTTGTTCCCGTGGTCAATGGTTTACCAGTTATTCTTAAAGAAGTCGCTGGTCAAGTTGAACATTTTGTTGTTTAAAATCATGTTCCTGAGTTAAGTAACTCGGGTCCGATTCGCACTAACAACTCGGCTAGGAGATTCAAAACTGCAGCATCTCCTTCTCAGAAAAATGTTATATCCAAAGAACAAGCTATATCCTTAGCAGTACCATGATGCCCTTTATACTCTCAAAAGGAAAATCAATCTGCGTGATGATCTCCGTAAGAGGAGGACTAGATCAACCTCTACTCTTTTGGTTGCTCCTATCACCACCATTCCTAAGTTTGATAGCTCTGAGCCAGATTACTCTACACTTTGCCCCTCCAATCACTAAATTGGGAGATATCTCTACCATTAATTTACCTCATTGTACCCTCAATACCCAACCTCCTCATGACTGTTTTGGGAACTTAATTGTATCTACTGATGCTACTCCGACTGAAAATGGTGTCTGCAATAATTCCTCTCATGAAGCTGCTAATCTGAACCTGGATGCTACCCAATGAGCTAATTCAACTGGTGGGAATACCAACTCTCAATCTAATGGAAATCAGGACTCCTCAATCAGGTTCCCTCTTCTCCCACCCCTATTATTTCTACTTCTTCTCCAGTTGATCTTCCTTCCTTTCCTGTCAATAATGTGAATATGATATGTTGGAATGTGCGTGGTCTTGGTAAAAAATCTACCAATAAGGAACTTAGTATCCTGCTTAAAAATGTCAACCCTGATATTGTTTTCTTGTATGAAACTAAAATGCAAAAGGATTTCGCTGCTCGAAAATTGAGGAATATGGGTTTTCCTTGTACTTCTAATGTGCCCTGTGTTGGTAGAAGTGGTGGTCTTGTGTTGGCTTGGAAGAAGGAAATTGATCTTTGCATCTTATCCACTAGTAATAGGGGCATCTACGTTACTACTAAGGATATTATCCACTCTAAAACCCGTTATCTTTTTTTCATCTATGGTGAGCCTAATAGTTCTCTAAGACAATCCTTTTGGGAAAATCAATGCCTTTTGCCACCTATACCTTTAGATGATCTAGCTTTTTTTGTTGGTGATTTTAATGCTCTCTTAGGCCCCGAGGATAAGAATGGGGATTTAGAAGTTGATGACACGGATTTCTTTAATCTTAGAAATTTCTGCAATGTCTTTGATTTGCATGATCCTGGCTTCTCTGGTCCTAGGTTCACTTTGTCTAATATGCAACAGGGTCCTGACCTTATTCTTGAAAGACTTGATAGGTGTCTCATTAATCAGCATGCTGAATTCTTATGTTCTAAATTTTGTGTTAATAATCTACCAAGAGACTCTTCTGACCATTGCCCCATGCATATTGGTTTAACTATGAAGATAACTATATGCCCAAACCCTTTCATTTCATGGCAATGTGGATTGAAGATCCTACTTGTAGAGATATCATAGCTAATGTTTGGTATGTTAATGTAGTAGGTTCTCCTGCTTATAAACTCAAAGCAAAACTTCTTAATACTAAAAAAATCCTTAGGGATTGGAATAAGACTTCTTTTGGTAATGTCCAAACCAATTTCAAAACTACTAGAGAGGTAGATATTGAAACTTCCAATCCTACTGACTCTTATTCTACTTCTAGACTAAGGGCCAGAATGGAATACCTGTATAACCTTGAGGAGTTATATTGGAAGGAAAAATCCAGAGAGGTCTGGCTCTTGGAATGAGACATTAATTCTCCCTATTTCCGTAGAGTCACCCTATTTAGGAGAAAGAGAAATGTCATAAGCTGGATAAAAAAAACTCTTCTGGTACTGCGTTAACTGATAAAGAGAGTATAGGCACTTCTTTTGTGGATTATTTGAAAACTCTTTACTCTTCTTATCCTCAGCAATATCAAGATGAAATTTTAGAAAATCTTCCTGTTAAATTCTCTGTTAGGGATAATTCTAATCTGAATCTTCCCCTCACTGCTGAGGAAATCAAGAATTTTGTTTTCCAAATGGGTGGTAAAAAAGCTCCTGGTCCTGATGGCTTCACAGGCTCATTCTATCAAAAACACTGGGATATTGTTGGGGAGGCTGCTATAGACATGACCCAAACATGTTTTAGAACTTGTCACCTAGCTAAAGTTTTCAACACTACTAACATTGCTTTGATTCCTAAGGTCCCTTTGGCTGAGCTTGTTTCTCAATGTAGACTAATAGGCTTATGTAATTTTATTTATAAAGTTTTATCCAAAACCATGGCTAATGGAATTAAACCTCTCATGGATAATATTATCTCTCAAAATCAAAGTTCTTTTGTCCCTTAAAAGAGCATCTCTGATAACATTCTTCTAGCCAATGAGGCTGTCTATGTTGTTAATCATTATAAAAAGAAAGAAGGTATTGTTGCTATTAAACTAGATATGTCCAAAGCTTATGATAAACTGGAGTGGTCTTTTCTTGTCAAAGTCTTACATAAAATTGGTTTATCTTAACATTGGATTAATCTTATTCATCAATGCCTTTCTACTGTCTCTTACTCTGTTTTTTTGAATGGTAGTCCTACTGGCCTTATAAAACCTGAAAGAGGCCTAAGACAAGGAGATCCTTTATCTCCCTATCTTTATATTATCTGCTCTAAAGCCTTATTTGTTTATGTTGATAGCCTTACCAGTAGAGGCTTAGTAGAAGGTATTAAAGTTTGTAAGAATGCCCCTGTATGACACAACTTTTGTTTGCTGATGATTCCCTCTTGTTTTCTAAAGCTGCTGAAAAAGATTTTATAACCATTAAAGAGTATCTTCAAAAGTATTGCTTGGCTTCTAGTCAGGAGATAAACTTTGATAAATCTGGTATTTTGTTTAGTAAAAAGTTTCCTGCCCCTTTGATGAATCATTTGTCTAACATTCTAGATATCCATAATAGAGACCTAGGAGAAAAATATCTTGGTACTCTATAGCTTTCCGTGCCTCTAAAATTCAGACACATATGGGTATTCTTCAGGCTGTGGATGTTAGAATTACTTCTTGGCTTCATAGACTTTTATCTCAAGCTGCTAAAACTACTTTGGTTAAACATGTTGGCCAGGTTATTCCTCTGTATCAAATGGGTTTTTTTTCTTATTCCTAAGTACCTTTGTAGGAAGATGGATTCACACCTCTGTCAATTTTGGTGGGGAGAGACTTTAGATCCTAAAGATAGAAAGCTCCATCTATTGGGATGGGATGCCTTGTGCTCCCCTAAGTCTGAAGGTGGCTTAGGATTTAGGAAAGCCGGACTTAATAACTTTGCTATGCTAGCCAGAAATGCTTGGAAAATCATTGAGATCCTGACTGCCTCTTGGGTACTGTGCTGAAAGCTAAATACTTTCCTAGGACTGATTTCCTTAATGATGCTTGCCCTGGTGACTGATTTTGGACTTGGAGATGTTTACATACCATAAAAGAGATGATTAAGCCTTTTGTTTCTTGGATTGTTGGAGATGGTAAGTTTATTGATCCCTGGTGTAACAAATGGATCCCTACTTTGGGATCAGCTACCTTTAATCCCTTAGTCCCTCCTGACCCTTGTGTTAAGGTCTCCTATTTTATTGATGATACTACTAGATATTGGAATTTAAATAAGTTAAACACCCACTTTGATGATGCTTCTGTTCAGAAGATCATCTCTATTCCCTTAAGCCAGTTGTGCACTCCTGATAGGAGGGCTTGGGAGCTTTCAAAGAATGGTAGATGTTCCTCTAAATCTGCTTACTTGGGACTTAGAGGGTTTGGACCCTCCCTTGTAATAAACTTTGGAAGTGCATTTGGAAAATTAATGTTCCTCACCATAATCAAATTTTCACTAGGGAAGCTGCCAGAAATGTTTTGCCTGCTAAAACTGTTTTACAAACTAGGATGCCTATGCATACTATCACTTGTAATAAATGCTCTGATCCTTATGAGTCCATTATGCATGCTCTTGTTCTGTGTCCTTTTGTTAGTCATGTCTGGAGTCTGGCTTCTTTCTGTGCTAACACTTATGCTTTCTCTTCTAGTTCTATGATTGATTGGTTGAACTTCTGGTTGATTGACCCTATTACTAGAATTCCGGTTGATAGACAATGCATGTTTGTTGCTTTCTTGCGGTACTTATGGTCTAGTAGGAACAATCTAGTTTTTAGAAATCTTCAAGAGACACATATTGTAGTTATTCATAGGGCTGAGGCTATGCTTCTCACTGTGAAAACTAGATTTCAAAACCCTCCTTGCCATACCATTTCCTATAGTGACCACTGGATGCCCCCAACTTTTGGATGGATTAAATGTAAGACTGATGGAGCTTATGATGACGTTACTAAGGATAATGGCGCAGGATATGTGATGAGGGAATTCTCCAGCAAGGCTTCTCTTTGTGATTCTATTGTCTTTGATGTGGAATTTTCTGAAGAGGCTGAAGCTAGAGCTATCTGGGCTGTTTTGAAGAAAGCTATGGAATTAAAACTTACACATATCTTTGTGGAAAGTGATGCTCAAGACCTGGTTTCCCAATTTTCTGGCGGAAGATTTGATGGAACTCCTAAAACTGATGCAATCTTTAAAGACATTCAACTTTTTGCTTCTTCTCTTATTGATTGTATTTTCTCTTTTCAACCTAGAACTTGTAATTCTGTAGCTCATGAACTAGCTAAGTGGGCAAAAAACAACAAGTCGTCTATGTACTAGTCTGTCCTTCATGTTTGGCTTAGGCCTTTTGTTGAGGAGGACCATTAGCCTTTTTGAAGGCCTTCGCTTATTAAAAAAAAAAAAAACTCTTCTAACACTTCCAAGACTTGGTACATCTTCAACCTCCCAATTACACATGCGAGGCATACTTATCAAGTCTCGGTGTTAAGATGATACAGTGGTATAAGGTAGACCAAAACATCTTTTGGGAGTGCATGAGAAAGCTCACAATAGTGATAAACTAATCAAGCATCAAGTCAAAGCAAGACTAAACATATGATTAGAACTTCATTCCATACTATAATCTAGATTATTGTTAAATATGCTTATCTTAATGTAATCAATAATTAACATACACGCACAGGGGAAAATAATTAAAATTTTTTATTTACGTACAATATAATTCATGTGCTACATATACATAAGTCCCCAAAAAATTGATGATAGTACTGGATTTTGGATTCTTTTTGCCCCCCAAATCTGAAACTTTAACTCGAAAATCATCCCAAAGAGAATATTTGGGGTTTGATATCTCTGTGAATGATTCTTTCTATGGCATGGTGGTGAAGATACTCCAATCCATGGGCAACATCCAAAGCAATGGTCAGGCGCGTCATCCAAGAAATAGGCTCTACCTGGACATTATTCCTCATAAAACGTCTGCAATTGAAGGCTGGTAATTCCGTGGAGAAGCTGATTTGGAAGATAAATCTCTGTAACTTTCCCACCCTTCACACCTCAACCCATGCCTGGTGATAGACACATTTTTGTGTCAGAATTGTCCTCAATGTATGAATCATTAGTGCTCGATTTTTGTACTAATTATGGTGTTTTGTGTGTGTGTGTGTGTGTGTGTGTGTGTGTATAGGTGTTTTTGGAGAAATAAACTCTTATGGAAAAAGTTGCTCGAAAAGTGGTATTTGCTCCCCGAACAAAATTACTAAAGGCTCCCAAAAAGTATATTGGAGACGCCCCAGAAAAATATTATGGGCACCCAGTTGATAAGGGGCACCCTCTTTACTATATACCCCTGAATTTTAAAGGAAACCGCAGCTTGGATATGGGCACCCTTCATCTTCCTGTTTTGAAATCATTTTTGGCGGGAAAATTTCTTTTGAAACCCCGATATTCTGCGTGAAATTTTGGAGGAATTTAGAAGAGATTTTGGGTGGAGATTTGGTCGGATATTGATTGGTACCACCCTGTTACGACTAAACAGGGATGGTAAGTCTTTTATTTTCGAAAAGAAAAGGAAGTTTATGTAAGTTTATAGAGAACATGGGAGTACGCTTACGGATGGAGATATTCACGAGATTTCACAAGATTTCCTGTGAGAATTAGTTGCTGGCGTGAGTTTAGACCATGTGTTACTCTAACAGAACGAGATTGGAGTGTGCCAGGATCAAATCAGCGCATGCAGGAGAGAAAAAATGAATGTTATTCTTGTGTTTCGCTGTAAAAGGAAGGAGGAATATTTTGGAGTAATTGCAGAGATTTAGAAGATCAGTGGTGTATAAAAAGGTTGGACGGGACTCAGAGAAGACGACGGAGAGTTTGGGATAGTTTGGAGAGTTACAGAGAGAAGAAAAATCGAGTTTCAGAAATGATACCTGTTGCTGCACCAAGAACACGAAGACCATTAGGTTGAGAAAGACTATCGTTAATAAACCGTGGTCTTTAATCGGTTTTGCAACAGTCTTTCTAGCGACAGTTGAACAGTGACTACAACACTTATCTTTTATCGTGCATTGTAACAGTGGGTTTGCAACGCTTTTTACACGTTGCAAATTCCTGGTTCATTTGATTTCTCTCTTTTTCATCATTTGTAAGTACTTTTGAGCAATGAATTCATATTTTGAGCGTGTTTCCAACATGATGAGCTAAACCCAATCTCTAGGGCGACGAAGGAAGCTATTTGCAATGAAAAAGTGGTAATTCTTAATTATTTAATTTGTGCAATTTTTATTTATGATTATTTGCCTAGATTGAAAATAGATTTCATGATTTTTGTTAAACAATTGTATTTTCTATTGATGGAACATGCTTAACCTAGGGTTTTGATGTCCCATGCTTTGGATTAACATTTTTTGTTCCTAAAAATCTACTTTTGCAATAGTTGAGAATTAAATTGACCGTGTGAAATTGCATGGTTATAATTAGTATCACTTTGGAATTGGTAAATAGTGAAATCCTTAGCCCCGGTCTCTCTAATATAATCTTCACATCAATGTTTGTTTGCTTTATTTTCTTTAGTCTTAAAAATTTAAATCTAATATCACAAATCTTCACAAGTTCGAAACAAACCCTTATTTATTAATGTTATAAAAAGACATGCACTTTGACTTTGAGATTTAAGAGTCATTAAACGGTCGGGGATCTATCAGGGGGTGTCATCCTGCGGTTGGGATCATCCAGATCATGTTTTCGGTTTGGACGGTCAGGAAATTTCAGTAATGTTACGGAGTGGGATGCGGGTCAACAAATTTCGGCTTCTTTTTTTCATTTTCAACCCTAACATCGGTTGTTTCCCCGTCTGAATTCTTACTTTGCTCTCAGTTCTCTATAAACACTAAACCTAGAAGGAAGAAGCTGAATTCAGTCTTTCTCTGTTATTTCGATTATTTCATCTTATTCACCGCGTGGGTTGATGTTGAATCAAAAAGAGGGGTTCATGGTTCTTTGCTTGAAAGAAGTTGTTATAACCATCATACTATTAGAGGAGCAGTTATCGGGGCTTTCTTTTATAACCCTTTCTCTCGATAATATCAAATCAAGTTGGATTGCATGATATCTAAATTAGTTTGGTGATATAATTTGAGAAATTAGTAATTGGGATTCTGAATTAGCTAGGTTAAAATCCTCACATTGAAAAGGTATCGATCTCGAAATCCATTGCAGCTAACCCTGATTTATCGATTATTGAGTCATTCCTTTGTATGTGTTATAATAAGATACGTGAGATTTCTGCAAAAAGAAATGATATTAGGTTTGGGAAGAGATTGTTTTATAGGTGTATCAATTTCTAGGGTTTTTAGCTCCAACTTATTGGTTTAACATTGATTTATCAATTATTGAGTTACTCCAACTTATTAGTTTTATGATATTGATTTCCAATTAATATTGATTTCAATAGTATTTTCTCCCTTATTAGTTTTCCGTGGTTATTGCTAATATTGTTTTTATTGCTCCTAAAAATCTTGATGATTTATTAGCTTTGTTTTACAGGTATCAGAAGTTGTTCCTTTTGGATGTGCCTGTGATGAAGGGTGGGTAACCTTTAGGAACATACTATGAGAAATCAATGAAGCCTGAATGTTTTTTTTACTGTACCCAATCAGGTGGTTCAATTATATTCAATTAGTGTGCATTACCAAATTGCAATCTGTTTCACAAGAAATTCCCTTATTGTTGTGTTACAAGCCAACATATTAGATATGTAAGATTGTTGCAATTTAGAATTTTAGGATTGGGCAGAGTTAAGGTTTTCTGGATTTATCAATTTCAAGGGGTTTTTAGCCGTACTTCTCAGCCACTAACGGTTCTTATAAGAATTGTAGTTGCAGGAAATCCTACAATACATCCCTCACAAGAATTCATAATAATCAACACATCTTTAAGATCAACAATCACACTTTTTATTAATTGAGTTTTGGAATTTACAAGAAGGAAAATGAAATCAACAATACAACTACTATTATAGATTTTCTCTCTCCTCAAAACTCTCTTCCACTCTCCAAAAAGATCTCTCTCTACCTTAGGCCTGTTCAACTCTTTATATAGGACATTACATAGTGGGTGACAGCTAAGCTATCCTTTATTTTCGGATCTGGTTTGCGATATTCTCGCGAGTATATAAATGTTAAATTTCGCAACACTCCTAAATCTCGCTAAGTTTCCACACCTTTCTCATGTTTGAATTTGTCGTCATCTGTTGCGTCATTTTTGTAACCAATCTGCGATATCTTCGCAGTGTGTTGTACAAAGATTTCGCAAAGGTATTGATGTTGCGATATTCTGATCCTACATCTTGCCTCTTCTCATGTCTTCTCTGCGAAGAAGAGAATGATATGAGAATTAATGTTTCAAAATGCCGCAACTGCTTATCTTTCCATATTCTTCTGTATTGACACGGTTCTGTACTTTTACGCAGAATTTATTACACGTATCTCTTCTTCCATTCATTTCTTGACACGTCCTTTTCAACCGTTATTTTTCAACCGTTCACGTCTACTCTTCGCATTAAATGTTCTTATCTTCTCTCTATATATATTTCTCTCTTTCTTCTCTTCTTCTTTTTTACTTTCCTTCTTATTTTTTCTGCAACTTTCTTCACCATTTCTCCGTAAATTCCGCTCCTGCTGCTGTAAGTTTTCTTGTTTCTATTTCTTTTGATCTTTACTTTTTTCTTCATTCCCATACTTAAGATGCCTCTAGTTGGTCGTAAATATGAAGCTTCTTTTGAAGAAGTTCAAAAACATCTCAAAGAGAAGGGTTTCACATTAACCACCATTCCCAATCAAGGATCATCATCAATTCTTTCTGCTAAATTGTTTTCTGATCATCATTGTGATGATAAAGAAATCATAGTTTCGCTTGGTCAGATTCTCGCTGGTCTTCCCATTCCTCTCTACGACCCTAATCTTCCCTTGTTTTACGAAATTCTTACTCATGCGAAGTTCTCGCGAGCCATTTACCAATTGAGTGGGGACTGTATTCGTTTAATCCTTGAATTCGCTAACCGTGGTGCTGGTAAAGGGTCTCTTTATCAAAAAGAAGCTAGGGATCCAAAATTTAAGGAACTGGAAATACTCGCTGAGAAATATACAGTAGAGGGCTTCTATGAAAATTATGAATTCATACCCATGAAGAAAGATAGTACTGTTGGGGTGTTCGTTTGAAGAGGAAAGATGACGTTGCCGATGATAAACTACTTATGCAAGATATTGATTGGCATTCGGCAAGAATAATATTCCTCGTCACTCTAAAGATGACAAATGGTGTGTGTTTCCGCTGGTTTTGAAGGGGCCTTATATTTCAGGTTCAAATGTGCTTCCTGCGAATCTCGCTACTTATCAACCTTGGGTATTTAGTTGGCCCGAGAAAAATAAAGAGGTATGTCTTCAAACTTTGCTCACTTCATAATCTTTCATTTATCGTTACTTTCTTGTTCTCTAATTCTTGCGAAAATTTTAGATTGAAAAGTTGAGATCAAGCTACAAAAAGACTGGAAAAGCTAGCACTTTAGCTGCTCTACGCTCCATCACGAATGAAGTAAGAAACATTTTTTTTTTATACTTTTAACAATATTGTTGCCTCTGTTTCTTATCTTCATTTGTGTGCGAAGGTTGGTGTTGTAGTTGTTGAAGAAGAAGAATCTAACGTTGCGAAGACTAGAGGGAAAGGTAAATATTCTCTTCGAAAAGAGAAATCTGCTGAAGAAGAAGAAGAATCTAAGGTTGCGAAGACCAAAGGGAAAGGTAAAGGTTCTCTTCGCAAGGAGAAATCTACTGCCCCACCTTCAAAGAAACGAAAAGTTCATTCTCCTTCTCCTTCAAATCTTCAGCCTAGCGAAAGTTCTGACGATGATGATAATAATGATAGTTCTTTCACAAGGGAAGATTTTCCACCTGAATCTTCCATGGCACAATTGTCTAGCATCTTCTCTGACTCTATGCAGGGAATTGGGGATGATCATCTTACTAGCACATGTAGAGCTCTTGCGAATATCTGTGATGCCCCTCTACTGGATGGTGATGGTTCTCTTCATGGAGTCTCCAGATCGGTGACTCCTAGCTTTCTGAATTCACTTGGTATCTTGGTATGCCTTCATTTCTCTATCTCTTCATAGTTATGATTACAATTATATTATATCTTGACAATTTCTTCAATTTCGCAGATCGGGAAGGCTTCTTTCAGTTGCCTCGCATTTGGAGAAAAGACGTAAGATCCTTGAAAAGAAGAATCTTCAATTTCGCCAAAGAATTGAAGGACTAGAGGCTGAAGCTGTGGATCTTCGCGAGAAGAACAAACAATTAGAAGTTGATTCTTCTTCTCAGAAGGACAAAATATCTAGTCTTCAGGATGCCAATAAGCAACTTTATGGTATGAAACTTTTCATTTTTCCTTTATTTTATTTTATCATTATTCTCCCTCATCTAACTTTTCATTTTCGCAGATGTTTATAATCTTTCTGATGAAGCCATTCTTCTTCACACATTCCCCAATTCTATGGATAATAATACCCTCCTTGAACACCTTAATAATTCCTTAAATAGTTTTTCAAATGACAAGATAAACTCTCTTCCCATAAATGAACTCAGATCCAAACTTCACCTCTTAGAAATTGACCATAGATCCAGCTTGGGTTTAGCCAACCAATTTAAGCGTTTCTATCTTAATTATAAAGAGGAAATTAATGCTTTAAGAACCAAGATCAGTGATCTCATAGATGATAAAGATCGCATCGCTAGACAAGGTGCTCAAGCGTTAGCGAAATTTCAAAAAACTCTTATTGAGGTTCAAATTGAACGAGATGAATCTAACCGCAAAAATGTTGTACTTAGCGAAAGAGAGAATCAGATTCGCTCTCTTCTTCTCATAAATAATGATGACAAATTCGCTTGGGATGCGAAAGTTCTAGATGACGCCGTAAATAATTTAGGTGTAAATGTTAGTCTTCAAGCCGAGCACACGGCCTTGGTTAGGGATATGATTTACGATGTAGAAGGTTGTTAACCTGTTCTTCTTTATTAATTGTTTATCTTTCATAAATTGTCACCAAGTTGTTGATTCATTGTTATATGTTCACAGAAGCTGAAGGGAGGTTTCTCAAAAGAATTGAAGAACTTGAATCTGAAAAGGAACAACTCGCAAAGGATCTTTCTTCTCGGAATGATAAATGCTCTAGACTGAAGAGCCAACTAAAGATTACTGTTGCGAATTTTAAGAATGACGCTATTCTTTTTCGCAATCAGACTATTAAGATGGTCTGTGACGACAATAACATCCCTCATTATACATATCCTTTCCTCTTAGAAGAAATCCCCAAGAATGCACCTCCTCTGGATATTTCTGACAGTGATGCTAGTGAAGAAGAGGAATCCGATAGAGGTGAAGGAGAAGAAGGATCTAATGAAAATGATGAAGAAGAGGATTCAAAGGAGAAATAGTTTTGTTTCCTTCTTTCTCTTTTTGTAATATCTGTACATTCATTCTTTTATTCTCCAATCTTTGTAATCTTTTGCTGCGAATTTCTTGAATCTTCAAATGGAAGTTCTATCTTTTTTGTTCCTTTCTGCACATATTAAAAAAGTAATTCTTTTTTGCAATATGGTTAATAAATATATTATTTCATTTTATGCGTGCGTAAATCTATCATATGGAGACAAATAACATGTTCTTATTCTATTCATTCCCATACTTGCCTCTGTTATTTGTATTCAAATGAAAGATTAAGCAAGTTACTTTTGAATAGCAACATGTATTCATGCCTCAGTCTCGCAGTTGTTTCTACTGAATTTTCGCAATTAGATATTTCTTGGTTTCTTCCAAGATTTCATTTTTTATTTTTCTCTTATGTGGTCTTATTTTGCCTTCCTAGTTAAAGGTCTTATTTTGCCACCCCTTGTCATTGCGACAAAATCGCAGGACGTCTTTACACTTTCATGTAATGACCCATTGATCTTGTCTTATCATTTCTCTAGTATTATTGCCTCTGCAGGATATTTTTCATGCGACAATATGACAGGCCTAAATATTCTTGCAAACATAAATCCCCATGACAGCTGTCTTGCGACGAAATCGCAGGACGTCTTTACACTTTCATGTATTGACCCATTGATCTCGTCTTATCTTTTCTTTTTGTATTATTGCCTCTTCAGATTGTCGCACAAATATGACAAGCCTAAATTTTCTTGCGAAAAATAAAGCCTCATGACATTTGCGTCTTAAGACACTTATCAGCTCCCTAATGGAGGGTGCCGCCCTTATCTCCCCCCTGGTTGCCCCTTCAAGGAGGAGTACCTATACCATACAAGGTTGGCTCCTCCCATCCGGTCTTAACAACAACCAGTTGTTTTCGCAGCCTATTATCCCTTTTGCCTATATGGCTTATGGTTATGAGACTGCACCCTAAGTGGGGTTTTCTTCAGGCCGAGTGCAACATAAGTCAAGACTTTCCAAGAATGGCCGAGACGCTTCAAACGCCCCAGGCACCCTTGGCTCAACCGTGTACCTCGGCGCCTTGATCAAATGCCGCACTCCTTAGAATAGACCCTCAGTCGTCCAACCTAAGTCATAATCTTAGGTTGAAAATCCAAGGTACCTCTCCGGGATGGGCTTTATTGACCCCAAATATCCATGACTCGGGTTCCGGGGCGGTGTAACCTTTTCACGAGCCATGTAACAAAACCCCTTCTATGACGCACTTTAGGTCTTACATTTGCCTCTTGCGAAATTTTGATTTCACGAACTAGGGTGTACGCCATAGAAGGTTCGCCCCTTTCTGATTTTTTTTTTTTTGTTTTGCATATCAGCTCTTTTGTAATTTCGCAATCTCATCTTTATCATTCATAATAATATGCATATAAGTATTTCTTTATTCTCTCACTCTTACTTTTGCAGTCGTAAAATCAACAAATACATTCACTCTTTAACTCTTCTTCTCCGCTACTTTCCTCGCCTCTGCATTTTTGAAATTTTCTGCTATTTTCTTACCTTTTGCGAAATCTTCATTGTTTCTTGTCTTCAGCATGCATTGGTTTCGCAGCATTTCTTCTTCTCTCTGTTCTATTGCATCTACCATCAATTTTTCACCCCTTTGTTTTTCCTTGATGTTATGTTTCCAATTCTTCTTTTTCGCAGCTCTTTCTTCGCAAGATTCTACATCAATTTCATAACACTTCTTTCCTTCAATCAAATCACCCTTTATGATGCCAATACCATTGGGATGAGGGAATTTAATGCATTGATGAAAAGTTGATGCTACACCTAAGATCCCATGTAACCAAGGTCGTCCAATTAATGCGTTGTATGGTGATTCCACATCGACTACACAGAACAAAATTTCAGAAGATAATCCTTTTAGTGGAATTCGCATATTGATTTCCCCTTTAGGCTTATTGGCAGTACCATTAAAACCATAGATTTTGTAAGTTGAAGGTATTAGATATTCATCTTTTCCTCCCATAGTTTTATAAGTATGATAAAAAAAGGATATCAACGGAACTTCCAGTATCGATTAAAACTCTGTTGATTGCCCATGAATCTTCAGCTTCATCATCTTCATCATCACTAGGCTTTGGATTAATCTCCAATTTTACCACTAATGGGTTATCGTGCATTTCTCCACCCTCAGGTACTTCTTCCGCGGTGAAGGAAATAGTCTGCTTTTGCCATTCTTTCAGTGGCGATGCCTTCGCAATGTTCATTATTTCTCTATCATCAGTATCTCTTGCGAAAACCCTGCTTAGAATGTTATCGTGAAAGTCTTCAATTGTTTTGTACGAATGTACAATAGAGTGACAAAACATATTCTTTGTTTTTGCCCCAACTTCTATTACAAATGTTTCTCCTCCTTTTGTTGTATTTGCTCTGCAAATTTCTGGCGGTGGTGGTAATGGTTGAGATTGAGATTGGTCTTTTAGAAAATGATTTAGTTTCCCTTGATCTATCATTCTGAGGATGATTCTTTTTATATTTCTGCAGTCATTTGTAGTATGTCCATGAAAATGGTGATAAGAACTAAATTCATGACTTCTTTGGTTTAGAGGTGGTTCCTTCCCCATGTTCCATGGTGTTGGTATATTTTCCATCAAGATTATAGCTTCCCATATTTTCTCCACACTAGCATTCGAGGTGGCATCTTGATTTCTTCCCATATTATCTTGTGACTTCCTTGTCCCCTATGATAATTTTATCTTTGACCTCCATAAAATTATTGTGGTTGATCAAGTCTTTGAATCTTATTATTCCCACCATGGCTATAGAAGTTTCTCTCTTTCGAATTCTTCTTGATCTCGACTTCCCATAGCTACTAACTTCGCCGACTATCACCCATTATCTTCTTGTTGTATTTGTGAATTGCTCGCCACCGTGTTTATCGGCTTTGGGTAATAGGCTTGCATTATTTTGCATTTGAACTTGTGTTCGCAAAGGGTATGATTCCATGTCATTTTGTTTTTCTTCAAGAGCAATATACTCTTCTTGAAATTCTCGCAACTCATTCATTGTGATTGTATTCTTGATTCTGAAAATTTAAATATATAGCAAATTGGTTGCGAACATCGCGTTAATGAATGATAGAATGAGATATATCTCATCTACACGGACAGGCATTTCACTACACATTGTCCTCCACCTCTTGGTTAGATGCTTCAAACTTTCGCCAATTCTTCTCTTTAGTCCAAATACAGCTTCAATGCCCGGTCGTGAAGAGTTATTACTTATATACGCCCCTAAGAATGTAGCCTGCAAATGGTTGAAAGATGTTATAGTATTCTTTGGTAAACCTTCAAACCACTTTAAGGCCTCTCCCTTTAAACTTGATGCAAAATATTTGCACATCACAAAGATCATGGTTTTCCCATTGTAGCATACATCTCACATAAGCTTTGATGTGTTGTACCGCACAAGTTGTTCCATCAAAATGCTAGCTAACGCAGTAGATTGCACTTTGGGGTATTCCTCCTAATTGTACTTCTTGTGTGAATGGAGTTTTCACAACTTCTTCTATAGCTTCGTTCAGCTTGTCTCCTACCTCCTTCTCTTTTATTATTTAACATTCCTCTCATTTCGCTAACTCTCTCAAAATTTGTTCATTTACACCAGAATTTGGATCCATTGGTCTTTTTAACTCCGCTTCTCTTCTTCTGCGTTCACATCTGTTTTGACTTTCTTGTTCATCATTTTCTTCTTGTCTTTCCCTGCGATTTTCTCTTTCATTTCTTTCATGAATTCGCACATGATTATACTCCTCATTTTCATCTCCGCGATTTTTTTCATTCCTCCTCAATTCTCTTCGTCGCTTTTCAGCTCTCCTTTGTTCTCTATCATATTCTTCATTGATATTACCATTATTGCGATTTTGTTCATGCCTTCTTTCTCGATTATCATGATTGTTTTGGCGAATTGCTTCTTGGAGCTCTTGTTCTTCCACTTCTGCTCTCAATTTTTCCCTTTCGCAAGCTAGACGTGCTTGTTCAGTGTAATGTCTTTTAATTTCATCTTCAATTATTTGTTGATTTCTTTGAGCTTCTCTCCCATGTAAGATTCTCCTCCATTCTTCTTGATTTTCTTCGCCATCTTGATTACTTCGTTCCTGACGTTGTCTATTTCCCTGATTTCTGTTGTTTTGTCCATTTTGAAGAATTTCACCATGTTGAATATAACGAAATTCCATTATTTCTCTTCTTTCACGACGTTCTTCGTCTGGGATTTGTACTTCCTCTCGAGTATCTTCGTTAGCATTTTATTCAGGAGAATTTCGTCTTATTTCTTCTCTAACTGATCTTGAACTTGATCTTGTAGTGCTTCTTGACCTTCTACTTTGTAATCTCATGTTTTCCATCCTCAACTCATGATTTTGCCTTGTCAAATTTGCACGCTCTTCTGCCTCTAATCGCCTTTCTTCGTGTATTCTTTGCCTCAATGCTTCTAACGCTCCAATCTCCTCATTTCCATGAATTATTCCTCCATTTGCTTCTTGGTCTCTCTCCTCTCGCCCATTGCTTCTTAATTGTTGTTCTTCTTCTATTTCATCTACTTTTAATCTGATCGCCAAGTATGCACACTCACTCGTCATAATCCACAATTCTACTTTGTATTGGTGTACGTTTAATCGGTTGTTGAACTTGATTTTCTCCATTATTCCTTGTGTTCATTCTTGAACATTCCTCAATTTCATCTCCCTCTTTTCCAGCAAGCCTCCTACTCCTTCTAATAGTTGTTGGTTGTTTTGATGCATGTCTTCTTCTAGCCATTTTTCAATCTTAATGAGTTGTTGAAAATTATATGAAATTCCTTTCCTATTACTCCAAATTCTTTCAAATCACAATATCAATCTTCGTCCCTCGTTTTAGCGTCGTTATGTAGTCATAGAAATCCTACAATACATCCCTCACAAGAATTCATAATAATCAACACATCTTTAAGATGATCAATCACACTTTTTATTAATTGAGTTTTGGAATTTTACAAGAAGGAAAATGAAATCAAGAATACAACTACTATTATAGATTTTCTCTCTCCTCAAAACTCTCTTACACTCTCCAAAAAGATCTCTCTCTACCTTAGGCCTGTTCAACTCTTTATATAGGACATTACATAGTGGGTGACGGCTAAGCCGTCCTTATTTTTGGATCTCGGCTTACGATATTCTCGCGAGTATATAAATGTTAAATTTCGCAACACTCCTAAATCTCGCTAAGTTTCCAGACCTTTTCATGTTTGACTGTCGTCATCTCGTTGCGTCATTTTTGTAACCAATCACGACATCTTCGCAGTGTTGTACAAAGATTTCGCAAAGGTATTGATGTTGCGATATTCTGATCCTACAAGAATCTCTTCAAATTTTAGGGCGATGATCACTATTGTGTAACAAGAGATCAAATTGAATTAGATTTACGTATAATTTGGTATTTTAATTAGATTTGGTTTTTGTGGGTTAGGCTTAATTTGAGTGTGTGGTTTATCTTTTTTATATGAGTTTCATGTAATTGGTAGATTTGAGTGCAAATAGTACAAATAACCTTGATTCTGGCCCCTCTCGTTGCATTCTTCCTTTAGTTGGTATTGTATTTGTTAGAGCAATCGCTTCGGTCGAACTCGCATGCGTTGTTATCTCAAGCATGTTTGTCAATGTTAGTGATCAAAACTATAATTCTTGATTTCTAGTCTACTATAGCTAAGTCTCGGACTAGGATAGAAAGTTTAGTTGAGCTCAAGAACTCCATGGCGATCATCATACAAGACGAAGAACTACTCGAGGAACTGGTGGAACTTCATCGACTAAAAGGTATGTGAATACTTGAACTTATCTATCACTCAAAAGTCTATCTACTCTGTCTCCTATCTTGAGACAAAAGTCGTTTTGCTATATAGACTTTGATTATACACATTTGCTATTTCGAGCTGAGTTTATCTCGCTTATCTATTTCTCGAAATATGCGTTGGTAAGCTTTCTCTTTGGCCAAGTTCATCTTTACCTAGTGACGAAAGTCATGTTATGTTTCAATCACTTTGAAAATGGCTTTGACGAAAAATAGTTTGTGAATAACAACTATATAACGTCCTCTAAGAATGTTTCAATGATTGAAATGAGAGTTTAGATTATATAACCATTGTTGGATATAAGCATTGTGTGGAAGCGCATAAATGTATAAGTCCTTTTTTTTTGCTTAATAATAAATTTTATTGATAACTAAAAATATTCAAAAAATACAATATAGTTTCAAAAAAACTCTGACAGAAGCAACAAAACTACAAACTCTCCTGGTCTATCCAAATCTATAATATGTTTTCAATTCATTTTCTAAGTTTACTAGGAAAGGGGGTTTACTGGTGAATATTTGTTGTTCACCACTCTGTAGGTTTGCACCTCTTTTAGCCAAGTCATCAGCTGAAAAATTTATCTCCCTGTAACTGTGAATGAAATCCCATTCCCTGACCCTCTGACAGATTTTCTCCATATTGCAAACATGGAATTTTGGCATTTTTAAATGCTTTTATTGCTGCTTTTGAATCTGATCTGAAGAGAAGTCTTCTAAACCCATTTTGAATTGCCCATTCACCTGCACACAAGACTGTTATGATCTCTGCAAAGAAGTTTGTTGCAATCCCCATTCCACCTGCAATGGCTATTACACAATCTCCAATATTATTTCTAGCAATAAACCCATAACCTGAAACCCCTGGATTCCCCCTTGAAGCCCCATCACAACATAGAAGAAGTTGGTTACTCTGTGGCAGCTTGAAAAAAAGTTCTTTAACAACAAAAGATTTTATCTTTTTGCATTTCATACCAAAGTGTTTTAGGATTTGCAGGTCATATGCTATATTCCACATATGATTCTTCATTCTTACTTCACTCTCTGCGGTAAATTTCATTATTCTTGTCTTTATGTTGTTTTCATTGAAAGATTCTTCATCATACACACACTTGTTTCTTTGGAACCACAATTCTTTAAGAGTTGTAAAAGCTGCTACTCTCCATATTTCTTTTACTGCAGGTCTTCTTTGCTTTGCATAGTTTAGAATTTCTTCAAAAGATCTAGGATTTTTAAAGCAAAACATACCTCCAAGACAATTCCATATAATTTCACTATAGTTGCAGTTCCACAGTATATGCTCAAGAGATTCCTCAGCTTTTTTACAGAAACAACATATTGAAGCCATTTGGAATTTTTCGATTTTCATATTTTCATATGTGGAGCAAATACCCCTAACTAGTTTCCATATATTACTTGAAACACTAGGATGGATAGAATGATTCCATACCTTCTTTGGCCATTTGAGTTTAGGATATTTTGTTCTGATGCATTTTACTGCAGAGGACACAGTGAAAGTTCCAGTGATTGTGCCACACCATATTCTTCTATCACTTTCCATACTCACCACAAAGGTTCATGAACTTGTATCATTTCTAGCACTTTATTTGGGAGTACCCATTCTCCTTCCAATATTAAATTTCCAACTTTCAGATCGTGAAATTGAGCCATATACCTATTTTCAGGGAACAGTTCACATAAAGGCTTCTCTTTAACCATGTGTCTCTATACCGAAATTTTTCACCATTTCCCATAATCCACCTTGAATGATTCTTCAAGGTATGCGTATGTAAGTCCTTATTCCTTGAACCAAAGTATGCTTACTTTGTCCGCCAGAAACCGGAACAAGAGTCCGCGAACCCACCGTATGTATCGCTCTGGGAGGTTCTCTTCCGAGAAAATTCGTTGGAGTTTGTAAACTTGTTACAAACTTATTACGGGTACTTAAGTCCGCGTACCTAGTCCTCGTACTTAGGTTGGTTATATCTAAAAACGATTATTCGTGAACTTATAGTTATATTAACTAAGGAATGCAAGTTTGCAAACTGTGGCTATAATGTTCATGAATCGATGCGAGTGAATCAAATCATCTTTGCTTCGATTGTGTCTTGCATACTTCTATAAGATCTAAGCAATTGAACAACTCTCTAACTAGTTCATTTGAGTCATTTGAACTAGTTATGGTGAAGAATAATATGGTTGATATGAAAGTGCTCGTATTGCTAACCATTTGGTTAACTATTATTGAACCAACAAATGTACATGTTTGGGTACGGCTACACAAACCTAAAAACGTGCATTTCATTTGTGTGTAACAATCTAAGTTTTCGATCCAACGGTTGAAATATATTAGCTTAAATCTAATCAGGTTTTCATCTAACGGTGAATATTGAATGCTTTGTTACTAAGCTAACATTGATTGCAAACCCTGATTTGAAAGACTATATAAGGGAGAACTCTAGCAACTGGGAAACCTAATCTCCACACCTCCCGTGTGATACTAGTTGTATAAGCTATAGTCGATTCTCCTTTAACCTTAGGTTTCTACCGAGACCCGCAGGTTAACGACTTGAAGACTTCATTGGGATTGTGAAGCGAGATCGATACTACTTTCTTGTAGTTGTGTGATCCGATCTTATCGTTTTATCGTATTGAGTACAATTGTAACAATTGGCTTGAGATTGATATCTCCGATAGGCAAGATATAAAAGTAGTCACAAACATCTTCGCCTCATCGTTTGTGATTCCACAATATCTTCTTTCGCCGCGTCGATTAACATTATTGTGAGGTGATTGATAATACTAGGCTATTCTTCGGGAATATAAGTCCAGGTTATCAATTGGTTCCCGTTCACCTTGATTTATCAAAAGACGGAAAAACTCGTAGGTATTTCTGTGGGAGACAGATTTATCTATTACCGTAGACTTTTCTCGTGTGATACATATTTGTTTATTAAAGTCTTCGACTTTGGGTCGTAGCAACTCTTAGTTGTGGGTGAGATCAGCTTAGGGAATCAAGTGTGTAGTATCCTGCTGGGATCATAGACGTAAGGAGCGCAACCAGTATCTTGGATCGGGTGTGAGATTGATTGGGGTTCAACTACAAAGCCCGACCGGTTAGTTTGTAGTAGGCTAGTGTATAGCGGCTTAATACAAAGTGTGTGTTCAATCCGGACTAGGTCCCGCGGTTTTTCTGCATTTTTGGTTTCCTCGTTAACAAAACTTTTGGTGTCTGTGTTATTTCTTTTCCGCATTATATTTTGTTATATAATTGAAATATCACAAGTTGTGCGTTAGATCAATCAATTATAATATCCAACCTTTCGTTGTTGATTTACATTGATTGACACTTGGATATTGGTCTTTGGTAACATCCAAGTTATTTCTCTTGTATTTAATTAGACTTCATGATTTCTATTTGCTTGAGTAAGAATTAAATCGAGAGATCGAGATAATATAACTCTTTGAGATACTTTATTAAGATTGAGTCTAGTTGATTCTCTTGAAAGTATATTGGAGTTAGTCCATACATATTTCTAATCGAAATATTGGGTGTGGTTGTTGTACCCCCGCTTTTTCAGTATTCACAAAAATTGTATTGATTTTAACCTAAAATGTAGACATATGCATTAGGAGGTTGCACTGCTTATTCATTAACATAAATACTCATACTCATTGCAATACTGAACCTCCTAATTCCAAATCACAGGTTAAACTCAAATTTTTTTAAACTTCCTCTGTGCAGATTGTTCCAACAGTTGGTGTTAGATTCTCAGCAGACGACATGGCAGATTATAAACCTAGAATGTAAACTAATGAACCCACAAATGAGGTAAGAACATTGCTTTCAGGTGAAAATTCTACATTGTCATCTTGGAAATGGATGAATGATGAAAACTATTATTTAGAGGAAATAAGACTTTAGAAGTTAAAGGTATACTCATTTGACGTACACATGCAACAGCTGAACTTGATATAACCTTTGATAATGGTTTATTGTAGGAGGAAAGACAAGGGGCTTTGATGCAATTGACGCTGATCTAGAAAGGGACAGTGATTGCATCGCCTGATTAATTTCCTAGATACGTTCTTGCATTTGTCCATGGGGAAACACTTCAAGATGACATGGTCAATGGACGATCATTACCGGGTACTGGAGGTCCAAGTTCCCATTCATGCTAATACATGTAAGTTTCAAGGGAGGGAAAATGGATAATTAATGCCCATTAATATACAATGTCGGTGTAAGCATATCACTATTTCATCTTGAATAATGAATCTGTGTAGGCTTTCGTCTTCAATTATATTAACTTAAAGGTTGATTTGCATGTATATGATCGTGCGCACGATACCGGATCGTTAATATAATTGCTTAATTTCAAAGTTTCCGGAATTGCATAGAATCATTACCAGATGTAGCTTTCTAGGATTTATTTTTTATTTTTTGTTGTTTCAGTTCTCCCTTATTTTGATTCTTATTGTTAATGAAACTATCTTATGACAACTATAGGTTTTGCGATGACTGAACTGGGACTAACAAAGTCACTCCTGAATGAAAAAACTCCATTTTTGCATACTCTGATTTAGGTTAGCAAAATCCATCTCTGAACTGGGTTTCATTAGTAATCCAACCAAAATAGGAATAGACATTTCTCACAATGTTTTATTTTTTGCTGATTCAGTTTGTTAAGTGACAAGTATGCACAACTTGGATGATCATTCCTCCATACTGAAGGTATTCTACGATCTTAATTTTTTAGCGTCTTTAAAAATTAATGTTGGTTTAGTACTAACATATTGTTGTGGTAATTATTTGCTGGAAAAACTGCCAGTGGGGAAAATTACTGGACTAAAGTTTCTGATAACAGTGTAACATATCTCCGGCATTCCCTGTAAGTAAGCATAAGATTTATTGCTCATGTATTTACCTAATCACATAGTTAACTCTCTCTCTGTCTTTGTGCCCCACTCAGACTTACGCAAGATTGTGGATTTGGTTGAGGTGCAGAGTTTCATATGGTTAGCATTGTCCAATTACAAAATACCCTCTCTCCTGTCAAAGCAAATATTTTCCCTTGTATTTGGATTTATGTACTTAGGAAACCCTTGATATATTTGCTAACATATCTTATTCGGGCGATGATGTTATTATTCAGTAGATCGATCCTTTATAACGTTGAGCGGAATATACAATGTCACTAACAAGATGGGCGATGGTGAAAATGATCTACAAAATAATAACGCCATAGCCTTGATATAGTCATTATAGGATTTTATGGTAGTTGATGGAAACATTTTGTAGCATCAAAGGGCTTTTGGCCATTATGGAATCAACAGTTGTGGGAATTATGGATATTATTCTTTGAGTTGTTACTCTTGTATTATGGCTTGGTCTTCCTGTTGATTTTGGTAATTCGTTTTTGCAGATGTGAGGTGTAGACTACATCGTTTAAGCTCATTTGGTTGAAATTTTCTACCGATTGTCATAATACTAATTGAACACCCTCATCTACCTATAGAAAGGCAACCATCCATTTATGTTTGTGTAGTTATATTAAATTGGTCAATGACTCAATGCTAAATGGATGTTCCTCTTTGGGTGATGGAACCACTGAGTTAATCAAGGATCAGTGGTTGAACAAGGATCAAAAGTAATCCCTACGCGAAGTGGTGAAGGGTGGGTTTTACTAATCCCGATTTTTCACGGGTTTTATACCGAGTGTTCATATAATTCATTGGTTTTATTTTGCATGATTTTTGTTGTTTAAGTATAATAATCGTATCATGTTTGCGTTTTTCGAGAGTTTACTCCCTCCGGATGGTGACAGTCTCGCCTAAGGTGATGTTAGGTTTGCCGACGGGTTAATGTAAACAGTGGAAAATTAGTCAAGATCCCGAGATCCGTTAGGGGTAAGTATATATACCTCGGTTTTGAGTTATATTCTTTGAAAGCAATTCCTTTGGGAAGCAGCGATAAAAACAAAATAAAAGTGGTATAATAAAAAGCAATATTAAATATCTAAGTTTTTCATTACCGAAGGTCTTGCAAGACATCGAAGTCAGTATACATCTCGTGATACAACCATGCACACCTAATATTTGTTTACTTATATCATATTTGATTGTTTTCAACTTTCAATGTATTTGTTAATAATCAATTTTTGTGTTGATTTTGTAGGTGAAGAGGCTAATTTGGACAATGGGTGTCTCATCGTATTTGATTCATTTTTCGAGGTAATCTCTTCTCTCTTTGATTTATGTAACTGCATTTCTATAAAGATATACAAATTGTTTCCCATTTAAAAAAGGTATGAATCTCAATTCCAGGCTCTGTAGTGAAGACTTAAGGTTAACATGTTTTGACTATTATGTTTAATGGTGTAATACTACTTACTTGTGAGCAATGTAATTTGGGTTTTATTGGTTTTGTATGTTACTTTACTCTAAAAGTCGAACTTAGAACTTTTAGGATTATAATAGTGTAACCTGGAAATTTTGGTACAAATTTATTCTTTATTTGTTCATTTAATCCATGTGTCTAAGATTTCGTTTTGTTTGCTAGATTGCCTTTAATTTTTATTTTGGCATGTTTAATTTCTTTTAGAACAAAGTTTCATGGTTCAAAACGGTGCATCAATGAATATGAATCTGAGCACAATGGTAATGCATCTCGACATCAAGTTAAGGTTGTGTGTTCAATTCACACCAGATTCACCTTCATAGTAATCATTTTGTTATTGCATCCTTTACCCTAACTTACAAGTAGTAAAAAAGTACCAAATTTCCTTAGGCTAGGTATCTCTTAACATTGATGATTGAATTGTGTTACACCAGATGAATAACGCACTACGCATTCATGCCACCACTAGTATTAACAAGTACATTACATCTTTATAGATGAGGGAAACCTTCTTTTTAGCTTTTGAATGGGTCACTAATCACAAGAGATCACAAATTCTCCGATATTAGATACTTCCATACACCTAATTCTCTCATTACATGATTTTGCATTTGATTTCGCTAACTCCTGGATATTATACTTATAAAGCACTCAAGTTTTAAAAGAATTAAGTGCTGGAGTCTACTTTCTATACCGTTTTGGAATCTGATCTTCGAGATGCTGGGAGTGGGAAGAAAAAGGAGAAATGATAAAATTTCCTAAATTATGGAACTCGCCTCCTATTTATATTCTTAAGTGAATACCTCTAGAACCCAGTTCCCTATTGTTTATGGGTGAAAACTATCTCTGCCGGTTTTTGGTAATTTGGGGTGTGGACGAAATGAGTCTAAACCTTAAACAAATGCACTACACGAGAGTGCTTGTAGATTCGAGAAATCAATCTGTGCAAACCCCTAAACCAAGAAATGGCCGTTCCGCACTTGTTTCGGTCACAAAGTGCGGAGACGGGTTGATCTTAGGAGGGAAGCGAAGAAGGTGTTGAGATTGTGAATGTGTCACATATGTATGACTTTGTGGTCGTAAAGTCGAACGGGCTCATAGATGTAAGCTATCGCCTTCCGTGTTTGAATACGATGGTCAACACTCTGCCTCTCGTTGTATGGACTTGTTATTGTTTTGGAAATAGGGAGAGAACCTATTTATACAAGTCATGTGAGCCTTATTCACGTCTCGTGGGAAGTGGGAGGAAGTGGAGTGATGGAGTAGTGGAGTTGTGTGTCGGGTGTTACACCCACCGCCTTGGCTCCACTTCTCCTCTCGTCATCTCTAACCGTCCATGACTTCCCGACACGTTTCTGTGATGGCGCGTTGCACGCTGCACGTTGTAAACCGCCGCACCAATACCCGCATATCCCCGCCTCAGGACATGATTGATGTCTCGAGTGTATGGATCGTGGGACCTACAGAAAATAGCATGTAATGCTAGATTGTAAATAACCAAGAGCTAGGAAGTCGATGAAGTATCGTGTGTATTCTATGCATCGCATCAGGATGTGGTAGAGACGGTGGTGATCACCATGACGCCTCACCGACCAATTAACTCCGACCAGTGGTCGTATAACCAAGTCGGTGAAGTTGGACGGACGAGATGATCTTGAGACACTCATATCCGCTAATCATGATTTAAATTAAGGTTTTTGAAGAGGCGCGGCAAGTTATCACTTTCAGCTTGGTCGAATCCAAGCTTGGGATACAATTTTGACAGTGGCTGATCGTGAATGTGTGTAGACGAAGGATGGTAGGCGCCATATCTCATTGTCTCGTGAAAGTGTGGGATCTCGCCACTCAATTTGTCCAACAAAGTTGAGTGGTCGAGATCAATCTTGCAAAAATAAAACCTAGTGCCGCAAAAGCCGCGCATCATGCCCACTTCGGGCGCGCATTTCAAGACGACCAAGCTTGTTCGGTCTTGTTCGATTAGTCTCGGGTATAAGACTTTACGGCGTAGCTGGTATACACGTCCATATCTCAATATCCCATGGAAACGTGATCTTAAGCCACTCAATTTGTCCGTCAAAGCTGAGTGGTCGAGACTCGCTTTGTAATTGGGAGGTGCGACCATGCCTAGTTCGCGTGCGATCGAGGCAACTGTGCATGATATGCCTTGCCGATCGGTGTGGAGATAGATGGGCCCACTATGGTCATGTTGATACGCGCTCGACCTCGCTGGTCTAATCCTCGGACCCTTCATTCGTAAGGTGGAGAAGATGGACGTTCATGATTGTTCAAACCCTAATTGGAGTTTCACCACCGTGCGTCATGTCTTTGTTTGGGCGCGCGAACCGAACGACCAATTATAGTTGGTCCCGACCGACCTGGCCATGTATGTAGGCTGCCCAATGCGTTTGTGTTGACATGTTCGGGCTCTTTTGAATCTACATCTACACCCTCCATCTATGCCTCCGTCGTTTATGGGTAAAAATCGTTTCTGCCGATTTCGGGACTTCGGTAAGTGAGTGAGAAATGTTCAAACCCTAAACAAATGTGCCGCACGTGAGCACTTTATAGATTCGAGAGATCAATCCGTACAAGTCCGGCCTAAACCAAGAAATGGCCGTTCTAGGATTTGCTTGGTCACAAAGTGGAGGAGAAGGGTTGATTGGGGGAGCAAGCAAAGAAAGGTGCTGAGACCAGAATACCCTGGGAGAGTAGTATCTCGACTTGTAACGTAAAGTGAAAGCTTGGGAAGCTTGCAAGAGATGAAAGCTTTTGGAAGAGCTTGCAAAGTTGCCTTTCCGAGTTTAGTATTTTTTCCGACCGAGACTTGTTGTCCGTGGAAATAGGTAAGACCCATTTATACAAGTCGAGATTGAAACGTACCTAGTCTCATGAAGGAAGAGAGTAAAGGGTGAAATATTGGGAGTGAGGTGGTAACCGCGATGTGGTGTTAATGGGTGAAAACGTTTCACCATTATTTCCTCATTTATTTGACCGCTTTATTCCCTTTTCACGCTTTCTTAATGTGAAAGCGTAGTGTACGCCGCAAGCGTGACCGCCAAACTAAAACCCCGGGAAAGCATCCCTACTTTGTGTTGATATCTCGTTGGTTGCACCTATGCAAGTGGCGCTGCTAGTGGCGCGGTATGCGCGAATGCCCTTGTCATGTCGTACTTCGAGCGCAAGCGGCAATGCCGTGAGCGGCGGGCGTGTGTGTGGTATGTGCCAATGGCATGTGTAGAATGCCTTGGTGGTAGGTTGTATGTTGAGTGTAAGTGGCAATGCCGTAGCCGTTAGTGGCGTGTGGTATGTGCCCATGGCATGTGTGCACGCCTTGTGGTAGGCTGCACTCGCTTGTGTTAGGGCTACAACAAGTGTGTGTGTTTGGCATGTGCCAATGGCATGTGCGGAATGCCTTGGTGGTAGGTTGCACGGTTTGCAAGTTGGGCTACCGCCGTGTGTGTTTGGCATGTGCCAATGGCATGCGCGAATGCCTTGGTGGTAGGTTGCATGGTTTGCAAGTTAGGCTACCGTGTGTGTTCGCATGTGCCAATAACATGCGTGGCCGCTGGGCCGTGGTTTTTGTAGAAAGATACGCCGGAATGAGCATGTTGGCATGTACACGGTATGCGTGGCCATTAGGGCCGTGGCTTGGTAGGAAAGCTACAAGCGAGCATGTTGGCATGTGCCAATGGCATGTGTGGCCATTAGCATCGCGGCTTTGTAGGAAAAGCTACCAATGAAAGATGTTGGCATGTGCCAATGGCATGCGTAATATTAGGGCCGGCTTTTGTAGGAAAGCTACCAGCGACATGTTGGCATGTGCCAATGGCATGGCAATAGGGCCGTGGCTTTTGTAGAAAAGTTAACAATGAAAGATGTTGGCAGCTGTGCCAATGGCAGCAATATTAGGGCTGTGGCTTTGTAGGAAAAGCTACCAATGAGCATTGTTGGCATGTGCCAATGGCATGCGTGGCCATTAGGGCCGTTGCGGTTTTGTAGGAAAATACCGCCGAGATGTTGGCATGCCAATGGCATGCGTGGCCATTAGGCCGTGGATTCAGAAAAGCCACCACGAGCATGTCGCGGCATGTGCCAATGGCATTGTAATAGGCCGTATTTTTTGTAGAAAAAGCTACCAGCCGAGCATGTTGGCATGTGCCCAATGGCATGCGTAATATTAGGGCCGTGGCTTTTGTAGCAGTGTTACCAGCGAGCATGTTGGATGTGCCAATGGCACGCGTAATATTATGGCTTCGCGTGGTTTTGCAGGAGGTGGCCACCAGCCGAGCATGTTGGCATGCTGTAGCACTATTAGGGTCGCGGATTTTGTAGGAAAGTTGGCCAAATGGGCATGTTGCTGGCATGTAAAATAACGGTGATACGCAGCACATTAGGGCCGTGGCTTTTGTAGGAAAAGCTGCTCAACAATGAAAGCATGTTGGCATGTGCCAATCGGCACGCGTAACATCAGGGTCGCATGGCTTTGTAGTGAGAAGCTACCAGCGAATGATGCATGTTGGCATGTGCCAATGGCATAGGCTTGGCTTATTCCGGGCATGGTTGCCACGGTAGCGCAGCCGCGAGCTTGGTTTGGCATCGTGCTCGCCATGGTGCGCTAAAGGCAGCGTCTGGCTTGGGCATTGTTGCCATGGTGCGCTGTAGCAGCGGCTTGGTTTGGCATCTACCGATGGGTATGAAGCAGATACTGGCTTGGTTTTGGAATCTAGGCTCAGTGTCGAAAAACTCCTAACTGGGCATTTTGAAAAAATACCCCTATTAATTATTTACGACTGAGTTAAATGCTCTTAGTTAATGTGTTAAGGGTAACACTAGGTCGTGGGGTTTTACGATTTTTACCCCTTGTTTAAAAACCACCATCAACATTAAGTCCCCCGTTTAGCTCGGAATGGGGTGGGCTTTGTTGCGAGGTAAGCATAAGATATGTAGACACAAACTATCAACAGCAAAAACCGTAAAGAGAATTGAGGAGGCTTGTCTGACCTTTATAAATAGGATTTGGAATCCTTGCCTCCGGTAGTTTTGCACAACCCAAGGCTGGCACAATTGGTGGGGCTTGGCAAGGGGCTTGGGCGACGTTGGGAAATTGGCGGAGTCAAAGCCGAGTGTGCTAGCTGGTGGGACCGGCGTGAAGGCGGGGTTGTGCGTGCTTGCAGGCGTGACTTGGGCGACGTTGGGAAATTGGCGGAGTCGGGTGCCGATTGTGCTTGCCGACGTGACGGATGGGATCGGTGTGAACAAGGAGGGATTAGGTGTTTCTACAAATAGCAAAGTTTCCTTATTTTGCCTTCCTTCATGCGCGGCTTCGATTAGGGCACGTTCATGCCAAAAAATCTCGGGAAGCGTTATGTCCCCATTGCTTCCTTTCCTTTTTTAAAGGTCGGTGATGTTTTTTCTTTGGCGGACTCGTCAGACACTTTACCGTTTTGTATAAATGGGAAAATTTCCTTTTGTGCAGAGATATCCCTGTTGGAGCATGCGTCAGTGTTATCGACGAGGATGACCTAGTCGTTCCCTTCCTTCGAATCCGTCCTTGTTGACTGCTGCAGACTTGGAGGGCGCTGATTTAGGGATCTATCTTACGAAATGGGATGCGAGAAGTCCTCGGTCATACTTCGGTTTGATATGATGGAATGTATGAATACGTGAATGTAACCTTATGGCGTGCTTTTTGGAGTTTTGTGTGCACATGTACGGATTCATGTTGAGAAATCCCGTGGCTCGTAAAACCTCGATAGTGATGATGTTGAAATCAAGAATAACCTGGTTGAGGGGAGTGAAGGCATCTTACGCCGGTAGTCTCCATGCATGACCTACTTTCATTATATCGCCTTGAATCCCCCTCCACAAGATTTGGATATAAGCCTATCGTACTCTTCTGGATGTAGACACTCTGGATGCTCAGAAATTACATGATGACATATTTGGATAGTGCAGCTCCTGGATCCTCCGCGGCCTCGCAGTGTTGAAGGCGTTTTCTATACAGAGAGGTGATGATGTTCTTGCGCTCGCACCCTTGAAGAGTAGAGGACCTTGTCAGGTACGGATTTTTGGTGGACTGTTCTTCGTAGCTTTGACAGTGAAGGGATCCATGTATATCTTCCGTCCCTATATGGTTTACGCGGGTTTCCATCCTCGCAGTACTCCACATCATGTGAAGCTCAGTCGGGGAGTGGGCTAAGATGACCCTTTTGCAGGAAGGAGTGGCGTTGAAGCGAACGTTGATGCGAAGCCGCTGCTGGAGAACGCCGATGTAGCTACTCGGAGAGAACATTGACGTGTAGCTACTGGAGAGAACTGATGGAGCTACTGGAGAGAACGCGAAACAACGCCTCTTGCAACTCTCGTGAGTCCTGACTGTTACCATTTTGAAGTCGGGAGACCGCGTCACGTTCTCACAAACTCGACATCCCTCAAGAGAACAGAGGTTAGTCCTTAGTTCCATCTATCGATCGTGTTTCCTATGAGAGGTTGGGGTTTGGGAACGCTTCTCGGGATGGAAACGCCGCTTCCTGGGCGTAGGGCTTGAGGGGTGCAATATGTCTTCGACGCTTACTCCTTGGAGAAATATAGAATTCACACAACCGCTTTCATCATAGATCGTACGACTTTGTGGGCTAGTTACCAATGTGCGGGTCTGGACGAGGGAAGGGTCTCCGTGAACTCGTGAGAGTTGTTGATTTCCTTGCTTTCAATTTTGGAGAAGTCTTTGCTGATCTTCACGTGTGACGAATCGGGATCGTTTATCCCCTTCTACTAGTCGCTCAAAAGCAACGCGAGCCTCTTCATCTATAAACACGCGTCCTGGCTGGAGGTATCTTTTGTCTTTTCATCAAATCAACAGCGCTACGCGGAGGGCCGTGCTTCTTCCGGATCTTCCAAAGATTCTGCCCCGATGGTGGAGTAGCCTCTCGGTGACCTGGAGCCGCCATGTTTGAAGAACCGTCAGCGGCGAAGTGGTTTGCTCCTGGATCGTAAGTGTATCGTGCAGATGACACGGTTTGATCACGAAGTGCCGTGAGCCATGGCGTTGTTTCAAGGGGAGAGGATGATGGTGCTGGAAGGGCGCAAGATGTTAGCTACTGGAAGGATGCGAATCGTTAGCACAGAGTGTGGTAATCAAGGTTGGCATGCGCGTGCGGCGTGTGCCTGGTAAGCAGCGCCTGGCGTTGTCTGGCCTGGCGAGCGCTTCTCGAAAACGCTCGCAAGGGGCCGGTAGATGCGCTGCCTCGGGCAAGCGCCAGGTAAGCGCATCTGGGAAACGCTGCCTGGTAGGCTACTGGATCGCTCTGGAATGGGCGCTGACTTGGACGGACGCTTGGATTTCGGTATGGGTGGACCATCGCTTGGCACGGTGCTGGCTTTGCATGGTTTGGACTTGTTCCTCATGGGCCCGGGGCTTGCTCTTCCCATATCGTAGCTCAAACAGGAAATCCTTTCCTTATTCAAATTCAAAGTGTTATGCTTATGAAACGGGTTGGCCTCTCTTTTACCTCAGATCTTGTTATCACGTCATGGTGTTAGCGGTGAGCGCCAGAGTGACAAAGTGGGCAAGCATATCCCGCCTATGTACTCCAGCCGCTTTCTCTCTTTCAATTTGTTTTATATTTTCAGTTGGGTGTAAACCGTAGGCCATAGGTATGCCTTCATAAACTTGCGGGAAATACTTCATCATAAATAATTTTTTCAAATGTCACCAGAAAGTAACGTCCGCTAGTCAGCGGGTAATCGTTATCGGCAAAAGTAGGCTGCACGGGTGCAGTGGATTTTTTTTTTTTTTTGAAAGGCAAACAAAGCGCCCTGGTTTATGGTTTTTGTCCTCCTGGATTTCTTGGGTTGATAGATAAATGTTAGATTTTGAGGATATTGGATTATTTCCTGGATGAATGGTTTTGATAAAATGACTCTCGATTATGTTTTGGGGAAAGGAATATTGCTTTTAAAAAAGTTGTGCTAGCAATAGCACAATACTCGCAGTATGACGGTTTTACTAAGAGCCTAAAAATGATCGTATGTCTTGCTCGCCTAAATTTACTCACTTCATAGGTTTTTGTGAACACGCCCTCTCCATGGAAAAGGCGGCTTTGCCGGGTAGCATCGCCGTTAAGTCCCCAATCGTTGATAGCATCTTTCGGCGAGTCCCCGCTTTCTCGTGTAGTTCTTGCAACTGGTAACCGGGTCGTCCGGGGTAGTTTGAGTCGAATCGAGTGGTAGCATTCTCTCGGCAAGTCCCCGCTCTTGTGTAGTTTTTATAACTAGTAACCGGTCAGTCCGGTAGTTGTTGCGTTGTGATTGAGTCGCTTCCCCTACCATCTTGACATCTGGTCGAAGAACGAGATCGACAGTCTGACATTGTAGCCGATATAGATCAATCCTTCTCGCCGCTGTCGCCAATTGTTTATGGGTAAAATCGTTTCCGCCGATTTCACTTCGGTAAGTGAGTGAGAACCGGTTCAAACCCCAAACAAATGTGCTGCACGTGAGCATTCTTTTATAGATTCGAGAGATCAATCTGTACAAGTCCGACCTAAACCAAGAAATGGCCGTTCTGTGACTTGCTTGTCACAAGTGGGAGGAGAAGGGTTGGATTTTGGGGGAGGGAAGCAAAGAAAAGGTGTTGAGACCGGGACAATTCGGGGAGAGTAAGATTCGACTTGTATCGTAAAGTGAAAGCTTGGGAAGCTTGCAAGAGATGAAAGCTTGAAAGAGCTTGCAAAGTTGCCTTTTTCTGAGAGTGTAGTATTTTTCTCCCGACCGAGACTTGTTGTCCTGGTGGAAATAGGTAAGACCTATTTATACAAGTCGAGATTGAAACGCACTCCCTGTCTCATGAAGGAAGAGAGTAAAGGGTGAAATAATGGGAGGAGGTGGTAACCGCATGGTGTTAATGGGTGAAAATGTTTTCACCATTATTTCCTCATTTATTTGACCGTTTTATTCCTTTTCACGCTTTCTTAATATGAGCGTAGTGTACGCCGGCAGCTGTGGACCGCCAAACCAAAACCCCGGAAAGCATCCCCGCTTTGTGTTGCTGATATCTCGTTAGTTGCACCTTATGCAAGTGGCCGCTAGTGGCGCAGGTGGCATGTGCCATTGGCATGTGCGGAATGCCCTTGTTGCGGGTTGTACTTTCGAGCGTAAAGTGGCATTTCCTGCAGTCGCTAAAGGGCGCAGTGCGTGGCATGTGCCAATGGCATGCGTGGAATGCCTTGGTAGTAGGTTGTGGCGCAAGCTGAGTGGTGGCACGCGCAGCCGTTAGTGGCGCGCGTGGTATGTGCCCATGGCATGTGCGTAATGCCTTGGTAGTAGGTTGCACGGTTTGCAAGTTAGCTACCAGCGTGTGTGTTTGGCATGTGCCAATGGCATGTGCGGAATTCCTTGGTGGTAGGTTACGGTTTGCAAGTTGGGCTACCAGCGTGTGTGTTGGCATGTGCCAATGGCATGTCTTTAATGCCTTGGTGGTAGGTTGCATGGTTTGCAAGTTAGGCTACCGGTGTGTTGGCATGTACCAATAACATGCGTGGCCGTTAGGCCGTGCTTTTGTAGGAAAAGCTTGCAGTGAGCATGTTGGCATGTGCCAGGTGGCATGCAATATTAGGTACGTGGCTTTTGTAGGAAAAGCTACCGGTGAGCATGTTTGGCATGTGACAATGGCATGCGTGGCCATTAACGTGGCTTTGTAAGGTACCCAATGAGCATGTTGGCATGTGACAATGGCATGCGTGGCCATTAGGCCGTGGCTTTTGTAGGAAAAGCTACCAAATGGCATGTTGGCATGTGCCAATGGCATGCGTGGCCATTAGGGCCGTAGCTTTTGTAGAAAAGCTACCGTGACATGTTGGCATGTGCCAATGGCATGCATGTAATATTAGGCCGTGGCTTTGTAGGAAAAGCTACCAAATGAGCATGTTGGCATGTGCAATGGCATATAGCCATTAGAAGTAAAAATGGCTTTTGTAGGAAAAGCTGTACAATGGTTATGTTGGCATGTGCCAATGGTACGCAATGCGTGTGGCCATTAGGCCGTGGCTTTTGTAGGAAAAGCTACCAATGAGCATGTTGCATGCAATGGCATGCGTACATTAGGGCCGTGGCTTTTGTAGGGAAAAGCTACCACGAGCATGTTGGCATGTGCCAATGGCATCGTGGCCATTAGGCCGCGGCTTTTGTAGGAAAAGCTACCAATGAGCATGTTGGCATGTGCCAATGGCATGCGTGGCCATTAGGGGCGTGGCTTTTGTAGGAAAAGCTACCACGAGCATGTTGGCATGTGCCAATGGCAAAATTAGGGCGTGGCTAGGGAAAAATGAAAGCATGTTGGCATGTGCCAATGGCATGCGTGTACATTAGGCCGTGGCTTTTGTAGGAAAAGCTACCAATGAGCATGTTGGCATGTGCCAATGGAATGCGTGGCCATTAGGGTCGTGGCTTTTTAGGAAAAGCTACCAATGAGCATGTTGGCATGTGCCAATGGCATGCGTGGGCCATTAGGGCCATGGCTTTTAGGAAAAGCTACCAATGAGCATGTTGGCATGTGCCAATGGCATAGCGGCTTAGTTTGGCATGGTTGCCATGGTGCGCAGCAGCGCTTGGTTCGCATTGTTACCATGGTGCGCAAAGCATTATGGCTTGGTTTGGCATTGTTGCCATGGTGCTAGCAGGGCGCTTGGTTTGGCATTGTTGCCATGGTGCTAGCAGCGGCTTGGTTTGGCATTGTTGCCATGGTGCGCAGCTAGCGCTGGCTTGGTTTTGGAATTAGGGTTATTGTCGAAACCCTAACCGGTATTTTGAAAAAATACCCCTATTAATTATTTACACCGAGTTAAATGCTCTTAGTTAATGTGTTGCGGTAACACTAGGTCATGGGGTTTTACGATTATACCTCTGTTTAAAAAAAACCACCATCAACACTGCGAAGATGGATGGTTGAGACTGCTTACGATACATGTAATGTGCCGCAAAACCCTAATTTAGGTTTTTCGTCCATACCGTCGGTTTGGACGGTTTGAAAGGAGACCGACCATGCGGGCGTGTTGGGCCGGGTGAGTGAATATTCCAATACCCGCTTAGGGTCATGGATTCAATCTAAGCCATCCAATCATCTTTGTGGAGTTGGATGGTCATGATCGTTTCAGACCGATATGGTCATTCATGTTCAAATATGCTCAATCGGGCTAGTATAACACACCGAGAGTTGTAGCCTATATGGGTATTTCGTACATGTTTTATTATTAGTGCTTGGAGATTCGTGTTGCTCGCCGAGAACAACACTCGCCGTCATGCCACATGCTGCGGTAATTAGTACAGGAAATACAAGGTTGGTCATGCATTAATTAATAATCTTGTAAATTCACAGTGGTATATGGGATTGTTGCTACATGCTCCAACCTCGATGAATTTTGGGTATTTAATTCATGGGAATCTTCGGGATTGTTGCCCATGCTCTATTCTAGGTGAATTAGTAAAGGAAGAAGTATTCATCACTTATCAATGGCTTTATCTTTTGCAAGTTGTTAGCGTATAATTTTGGCTTTTACAATTTTAGCCTAAAATGAAAATCCACTATCAACATTAAGTCCCATGCCTAGCACATAATGGTTACGCTATTGTGGGGTAGGCATAAGATGGTGACAAGTTTGTATACATGAATGACCAAGCTAAGGTGAATATACATTTACCGCGCAGTCGACATCACGGTGTTGTCCTAGAATCTGGTCGGTCCCGATTAGGATGGTGGAAGGAGCATGGCTTGATCTCGCGAGTCGCTTTGGTTCTCTCGCACTATCCGGATAGAGCTTGGCCCATTTCTTGGACTAGGTGCACTTTCGTTAAACGCAGGCTTTTCCTCGGATATATTCGATAAGCATCATTGATCGTTATCTTGAATCTAGTAGCTTTATAGGTGGCAAGTAGAGGCTCCTTTTCTCCTGGGATTCTGTTGACTTGCTAGATTATAAAGAAAATTCTAAGGATTCTTCTCATCACGTAGTCGTTCCTTTTGTATCTCAAGTATTGCTCCGTACTCATCTGATCTTCTGACTGATGATGATGATACACATATTTTTGTGTGCTCATAACTTCTTCTTCTTTGCAGCTTACCATGGAAGCAGTCGGCGATGATCATTCTGTAACTTCCCCAGAAAAAAGTTTTGAAGTTGACAAACCCGAAATTAATGTGCACGAAGAGGTAATGGCTAAAATTGACCTCCCACTTCGTGAAGTTGGTCGTGCCATACAGGGGATGTCCATTCTGCACCTGCACATTTCTAGGGGACGCATATGTGCCCTTTCAGCTGCGATCGACATGGAAGAACGGTGGAGGCATGAGGAAGCGTTGCGAGCACCAGTAAGCGCAAGGGCAGAAAGATTTGCAGTGCGGTTAAAGAGGCGGAGAGTGGAGCATAAACGGCCTCCGGATGAAGATAGGCGTGATTATCCAATCCAGGATGGTGTGATAATCCTTGATTTTGACACGGATGTACCTGAATGTTCGAAGGCAATCAACGCAAACCCTGATGTTGCTGTGGGCTTTGAGGAGGACTTGGAAGCTGTTCCTGCCGATGATGTTAGGACGGAGATCGTTGCTGCAGAAACATCTGAAGCGGAAGCTGAGGCTCTGAAGGGAGAAGCGGGTAGCAGATGGCGTTGGAAGCGGGACCCTAGCAGCGGGCGCAGCGTTATTCTTCTTGACGGCTAAACTTTTTTTTTTTTGCTTCTTTTTCTCTTTTCAAGTGTATTCCCGTAATTTTTGAACCTCTTTCTTGTACTCAGTGGCGGCTGAGTTCAAGATCTTTTCTTCTGTTTGCTTACCATTGAATAAAGGTTTATGTCATAACCCTGCGTTAAGATTGTATCCGTATGCTCCTCGACGTGAGATCTCTTTGGTCTTGGCATGGGCGGATGGATCAAATCACTTTCTTTTTGTGCACACATTCTATTTCCTTCTTCCCATGAGATGCTTGCTTAAGGTTCCCTTCCTCGCTCTATTGGGTCGATTTAGGTCGACTCTTAGACTTTGTGTTTTTAGGGGTAGAGAGGTTCTCAGATGGAAATAACGCTTCAATTAAATTGAAAATTGAAAATTGAAACCCTAACTATGAATGCAAGTATTGCAATCATTTTCTGGAGGAATTACAAATATGACATGAAATTGTAAAAGGGAACACGACTGGAGGAAATAGCACATCGTTTTGAAGTGTGGAGGACGCCGGAAAGTGGTAGCACAACGTCTTAAGTTCGGTAGGGTTTGAGCCATTGTGAGTGAATTGTTATGCCTTCTAGTTTATCGGCGTTGATGAGCTTGCAGTGTAGCCGCCTACGATAACAATAACTGCTACTGTACGGTTCATCTTCTTGGGTGGGTGAGTCGTGAGTGGTCATTTTTACCGTCATGCTCCCAACCTTGAATGCAGTCGTCTTCGTCACCAGATCCCCAATTCCAAATGGGTTTGGGCGTGCAGATATCCGGACCTTGGCCTTATCATCCTTGACCAAGACATCCTCTACGCTCTTTATAAAACGTTTGAAGGGGCCGGCTTCCCATTCACATCTCTTAGCCGGGTTGGTTTGTTGGTCGGAGCTAGTCCTAAAGTGATTAATTAGGAGGAGGATTGATTGGTTGCAAGAAGGGTTGCGTGATGAGACTTACTTGAGCTGGAACCTCTTAATGTGTGCCGATGGGCTCTCTCCAGAAGTTGTGTCACATCGTGTCCAGCTGCAAAGAACGGACAGCCTTGTGTCCTAGACGGCTTGTTGGAGATCCTTTCGGGTGTTGTAATCGGTAGAGGGCAAAACTCCCAGTGTTGTCTTGTTGTCGTGTACCCAAGAGCGTCCTAGGATCATGTCGTAATTCGAATGCTCTTTGACTATGTAGAACTTTGCTTGTGTCGAGGCATCGCCCAATTTTACTTCAAGATCGATGTATCCATATGCATCTCTGAAGTTCTCCCTCCGAGTCTTAATCCCAATTGGGTTATGAGTAGCCTCCTGTTTTGAAATCTTTGTTACTTTTAAGGTCAGGAGAGTGATGATGCTGAATTCAGAGGCCGTATCGATCAATATGTTATCGAACTCGATATCCTTCAAACGGGAAAGGGTTAAGAGTCCCCAATTTCCATTGCTTGCATCTTCCAGCAAGTACTGAGGTTTCGCTTCCTCTTCCAGATACAAACGTTTTCCGAGACAACACGGTTGAGGGCTGCAAATATGTCCCGACGCTATGCTTTGAGAAGTCTACAAGATCTCGCATAAATGTTCCATCATAGATTGTACGCCTTGCGAACGGAATCCCCGTAAATCATGCGATTCCTGACAGAAGAGGGTCTCTACGAACACCTTCGTTTCCAAGCTGGAGTTGTCCTATCTCTATCTTTTCTCTGAAGGTCTGTTTCAGCCTATTGCAGTCTTTGGTTGGATAGTGAAAGAACCTATGGTAGCGACAGTACTTAGGATCCGTCATATCTTTCTCGATTGGTGGACGTCGATAGGAGGCAGCCTTTGATGGGGTGCCTTGAATCCACGCTCCAAGAGTTCCAATACTTCATTCATGGGGAAATGGCAAACCCGTATCTTCGGTGTCTTCAGCAGGAGTCTTGCCCGCTCCCCGTTGAGAAGAACCATGTGTGATGGAGCCGCACGCTTGGGTTGTTGTCTGCTGTCAAGCTTTCCCTTTTTCCTCCTTCGCCAACCACGCTCACAAGGACCAGTGTTGTATTGTTTGTTTGTGAGACGCCCGCTTCCTCGACTCTCACGCGGATCTTCGTTTTGAACAACCCCGGTTCTTTCTAGCAAATGCTGGGGCGATTGTAGAAATGAACGTTTGGCAGCTTCATGGAGTTCTGGAGAACGCCCGAAAGCCCGCATTCTCTAGTAAAGCGCGGTATATGGGTATCATCTCGTTCATGCATAGCTCCACCAATCGCGTTGGGATGTTCGAATCATGACAATCTAGTGCTTGAGTTCTGAACCTCTTAACGAAGTCGTTCCCATGCTCGTTGTTCCATTTGAGAGACTCTCCCTAGATCTGAAAAGGTGATCCGTTTCGGATACGAAGAAATACTTCCTGTAGAAAGCACCGACCATCTCCCCCCAATTGGATATGCTGTCAGGTGCGATGTTGTTATACCAGGTGTACGCTCTTCCCGTAAGTGATTTCGAGAATTCTTTCAGGCGGAGAACATGATTGTACTCATGCTCCCCCAAGGATTCCAAAAATCGAGAAACGTGTTCACGAGCGTTACCAGTACCATCGTAGAGGGAGAACTGAGGAGAGGTGTATCCTCTTGGAAGAGGGATTCGTTGCGTATCTTGAGGGTACGGCGCTGATGTTGGTGTGCATCCATCGATTTCCTTTGCCTCGGTTTTGGAGAAGTCGTTCAAAGGTCCTCACGTGTGATGAAGTTGGATGGATGGTCCCTCTCTTGGGCGTTCGGACTAACACGAGCTTCTTCACTCATGTGGGTCCGAGTGGAAACGCCTACTCCGGTGTATTGAAGGCATCTCTTCACTGGATCCAAGGGTTGCCGTGAATCTTGTGGCAATCGTTGATTAAAATTTTAAGGAAAGTGAGTACCTCTTTCGAGTTGCGGCCATATCCGTTTGAGTCTTAGCAAGAATCTCCTGCTTTCCATCAAGTCTGCAATGGTAATTGGCGGTGGTCCTCTTCTCGTCCCTCCGGCTCCTCGTCCCGATGAAGGAGTGAAAGTTGTTGCTCTGGTGACCACCGGAGGCGTTACACTTGAGGAGATGCGGGATTCGCCGCCGCTTTCCGGATCCGGTGATGGGATGTGTTAGACCCACCGGAATGTCTCCTGCTCCGCTAGTGTTGGGGATAGAAGTGACGGCTCCACGAGATGTATTGACCACGGTAGCTCCACTGGCAGGTACATCGACACCGGGAGTGTTATCCGTACTAGCTCCATCAGGATTGATTGCTGATCCAGACCTGAGTTCTACCATCTTGAAATGGATTGATGATTGAATTGGTCCTAAGATCTACCCTTTTTTGAAATTGATAAAATTGAATTGGATTTTGAAGAAATTGACTTTACAACCGAGAGATTAACCTCCCATTGTGGTCGCCAATTGTTTATGGGTGAAAACTATCTCTCTGCCGGTTTTGGTAATTTGGGGTGTGTGGATGAGAAATGAGTCTAAACCTTAAACAAATGCACTGCACGGGAGTGCTTGTAGATTCGAGAAATCAATCTGTGCAAATCCGGCCTAAACCAAGAAATGGTTGTTCCACACTTATTTCGGTCACAAAGTGAAGGAGATGGGGTTGATCTTAGGGAGGGAAGAGAAGAAGGTGTTGAGATTGTGAAGGTGTTGGCTATGTATGACTTGTATCAGAAAGCTGAACTGGCTTGCAGGATGTAAGCTATCAGTTCCGGTGTTTGAATACGATGGTATCAACACTTGCCTCCGTTGTCCTGGACTTGTTATTGTTGTTTTGGAAATAGGGAGGAGAACCTATTTATACAAGTCATGTGAGCCTTATTCACGTCTCTCGTGGGAAGTGGAGGAAGTGGAGTGATGGAGTAGTGGAGTTGTGTGTTGGTGTTACACGACCAGTCTTGCCCACTTCTCCTGTCATCTCTAACCGTCCATGACTTCGACACGTTCTTGTGATGGCGTTGCATCACTGTAAACCGCCAGACCAATACCCAGTATGTATCCCCCAGAGTTTGTGACATGATTGATGTCTCTAGTGTATGGATCGTGGGACCTACAGAAAGTAGCATGTAATGCTAGATTAAATAACTAAGTTATTTAGGAAGTCGATACTTGTGAAGTATCGTGTGTATTCTATGCAGTGTCTGCATCGGGATGTGGTAGAGTGATGTGTGGTGATCACCATGACGCCTCACTGACACTACAAGAAAATTGAGCTTTAGGGACTACTTGGATTCGGTTGGTACATGGGCATTTTTAGTGTTTAGATATCTCTAGCAACCAACGTGGCAAGAGATAGGCTATGTGGTCAAGGCTTATTTGCTAGAGAACTGTATCAACTATGTTGTTGGAGTATATATGTTTCAACCTATGAAGCGACTCAAGTTGGAGTTGGCACATACATTCATTAACCATTATCTTTCGTTGGTAAAACACATAAATCATTTGTCGCCTCGAAACATTTATCCCGCACAAATATCGGTGGCTCAAGACTTAAATGTTGTTGGTAGAGGTGGCCATTATACAACGTTTCCAGCCGCTAAAGGGTTTGACTGGCTGAATCTTAGTAGTTGATCGTGTCCGGTGAAGGGTTGGAGCCGCTCTATGTCCCGATGTAAGAGAGTTTCCTTCCACTAAATTTTAGTTGCTCAAGAATTTAAGCTTCCTTAATGTTTGTTGGATGAGAATTTCAGCTGTTGTTTTTGCAGTTAGCTCAAGTGTTATGCCACCACCTTTTCGTTGGTCAAGGTTTCTAGGCATCGGTTTATTGGTTGCATCAAGTGTTAGCTATCAGATGGTGAAAAGCTATATACACGGTTAATTCGCCGCTTATGGGTTTGAGCCATTACAAACCGATCGGTCAAGATGTTATTACCGTTGCTCAAAGGCTTATCCCTTCCATGATTTGAGTTGAGTTGCTAGAGATTAGTGTCTCGAGAATATCACCAAAAAATAAACATAAACTTCATTTTGATAATAATGTTCTACTCACTAACATTCAAAATATCCAAAATATAAACTACAAGATATAGAGGACACATGGGCCTTGGAAGGTGATTGAGTAACGGCTGAGAGTCCTGGATCTTTATTTTGCTATGCTCTCACTACAAAAATGCCAGGCATCTGAACGAACACCTTCCCAAGGTGTAGGGATCATCGGGGTCCTCGGGCTCCAGGTGTTCTCTCGCAACAAAGAATAAGATCGGTCACTCGAGCATTGGTTTGACTAATGCACATACACCCCCATGAAGTGCCCCACGTGTCAAGTTATTTACTGGAAAAACACAAGTACCACTAAGAACACTTGCCTACACAAATTCATGGCAAGAACAGAACATTTCAAGACAGCTTGTCTTCGCATGCCGATTTGCATCCGTTAAAGAACCAAAAAGCAATAAAAGTTTTTTATAATTTGAGTTATGCTTTGAAACCAAGTTAAAGAGACGCCTCACATAGACTACGAAATTCAGAATTGGATCAGATTGCTCCAAATAAAGCTTAGAATGAGCAAGCAATTGATCTGCATCTCAGCCGTACTCAATTGAAACTTTCAACTTGAACCAGGGCTTCATCCCCTAGAAAAGCATGAAACTTTTCCCTCCTTGTTGATCTTCTTAAGACCTTCAACATCCATGTGCTCCAGACTGACCGATGTTCTCAGCCTGTAATTTGAAATAAGCAAAGTACTATTACACAACCACAGATTCAACGAGGAACTAAGTACATAGATTTATACAAGAAAAAAGTTGAATTGAACCGACACGGCAGCATATGACTTCTTTGAAGCATCTTCTTGCACCATAGGCCCGCAGCCTCGAAAAATTGCCGAACTTCAATTTGCACTGGTTGAACTTGAGGAGGCTCCTCAACCTCTTCCCGCACAACCACCTCTTCCTCATTGTTCGATGATGATGAACTTCAACACCATTACTCGGCTCCTCCATAATAGGTGCTATTGTATCCGGCACGGCGAGATCTCAGGATATGAGAGGAATCTGAAAGGAAAAACAATATTCAAGTCCCATTACAGTAAATAAAGAAGAGAAAGAAGAATAAAAGAATGAGACCACCAAGTTCTCGAGTCTTTGTTGTAATGCTTTCACTTGTTCCGTTAACCAAGTGACCCTCTCATGATACCTAAAACTTCATTCCGAACGTAGTATTCGTTTTCCGTGGGCCAGGAAAATGACTGAACTTCCTTCCTACTTTGTACTTCCCAGTTGAACATCCCGTTACCCGAACAATTACCCCATCCTTCGAGAGTACTAAGCATCTGCAGTTTTTAACTCGTCGTAACTGGTGGAGTTCAACGATAGGATCTTGTGATTAAAGTCCCGGTCAAAAGCAACATTTCAAGTCAGCCAATTGAGAATTTTAATCATAAGCCACTTAATAAATTTCAAACAAGTATATCAAAACCCTAAATCGATCAACATTACTTGAAAAATACAAAAATCAAAATCAAAGAAAGAAATAAAGATAAAATCATTTAACCGAGCAAGTACTAATTTTCAAAAGAAATGGAAAACAAAACAAGATTTCCATGGCCTTCCAACCAAGCAGGAGTTACAGTCCCACCACGTACAAGATAAGACTTCAAGATTTCTATTTTCAATGACTAACCAAAACATAAGTATATAACTAACGGGGAGAGTAAAATAAAAATTACGGAGGTATGTCGACTATTATTAAAGCTGCAGAAATGCAATCAACAAATAGTCTAAACGACACCAAACCCACTACAAAAGAGATTGAAGAATTTAAGAATGTGACTGATGTGGTATAAGTCTACTTTTCACTCATATTACCGCTAAAGATGCATACCAACATGCAAGAGGCCAAGAGGGACGCAGGTTTAGAAACCGTCATTTATTCCGCCATATCCATAACCGCCGCCACCATTGTTATAGCCACCGCCACCAAAGTTCCACGGAGGAGGTCCCTCATTACCATAGCTTACACGGATTTGTCTTCCACCAAGATCCCGAACAAACAACAATGCCCATTTAGCATCATTTCGGATTAACCACAACTAACTTGAATAATTGCAAATGTATTAATTTCATTCACATTTATACCGAGTCATAGTAAGAGCTTGACTAGCATCTCTTCATCTGTAGCTGACAAATCCAAAGCCCATTGACCTCCCGTTTCTCTTTCGTGATAACACGAGATGAACTAATTATATGGTCCCATAAGTATTGAACATCCATTTAAGATAACACAAGGGAAATTTTCATTTATCTCAAAGAATATTTGACATTTAAATCTCATAATCTCACAATATCGCATAAGCAATTCAATTTTTTTTGGATCCTTTCTTTTGCCAAGAGAGCGGGCAAAAGTATAATCCCCAACATCCTAAAGAACAACTTGGTGCTCATACACAAGAACGGACAAAACCACTACAGCCAATACACGGGATATAAAAAAGAACCAACAACAGTCACTAACCGTCGGTAACTACACCTAAGTTGTCGAATGCTCGCCTTAAGTTGCTGGTCATCGGTATTATAAGAAAGACCTACAAGCAATAATAAAATTCATATTCCTAAACAAATAAGATCGAAATGGATTTTGGATGATATACCTATAAAGCTTTGGAGAAACGCTTCTTTGTCACTAAATAATATGTGAACAATTAGATTCATTGAACGACTAACATCAATAGAAAACATATCAATTCCATGAGCCCCTAGACCAGAATAACACTTGGGGAAATCAGTTCAAGTATCATACCTCTCCCTTTGGCTATTGATGAATATCATCTTCTTGTTGAGTGGTTAAAAACGAAATCAAACATAAGAGTTCATAACAACCAGCCCCGGTGGATCCATTACCTTCTCGACCATGTTCTCTCGGGATGCTTGAAGACCACGATAACCTGTAAGACAACAAAGTATTCATATCTCAGTATCATAGAACAAAATAAGCCCTTGTAGTAAGAAAAATTGCCAATGCCGCGACCTTTCGTAATCACAAGAGTAAGACCATATGATGTGATACCTTAACAGCAGTGGGCTTTTTAGGAAGTGCCCATCATTATTAACCTAGACAACACTTTTAAAGCTCAAGATGTCTCCCTTATTCATTCACTGAACCTTGAGTTAAATGGGAAATGTTCTTTTTTTACCTAAAACATGAAGATAACACATCCAAGATATTTGAATTAGTATCTGTGGATAAATAAGAATAGATAAATGACACCATACTCCCTTCTTCATTTCCTTATAACAACATAAAAAAAACCCAAATTCCAACAGTAATCTTTGAACAAAGTAGAACTGAAAATGTGATAACTATTATCATTCCAACAGTAATCTTTAGAACTAAAAATGTGATAACCAAATGTATATTTCATTACCGTTTGTTGGTGTCCGATCTTTGTTTTGCAATTGGATGTGAATTTCTCTCTCGACCCTTAATAAGAAGCTACAAGAACCATCGCTAATAGCTGCAGAGAATTAGGCCTTTTATCGAACAGATGATGTGCATTTCGCAAGTTATTGATGGAGGCAACTTTGTTGTACTTGTTCTCTTTCTCACTACCTCGCAAAATGTGATTACAAGCATAACACATCACTCTTAATCCCGTCATAACCCATTCACCCACCAGTGATTTTTACTTCTTGTTCCCTACAACAATATTCAAAGCTCCAAATTCAAAACCTAACAAAAAAAAAAGGAAAAAAAAAACAAAACTAAAAATTGTTTACATGTAAAATCCCTAATAAAACTAACATTAGAATCAAACCCTAACATCAAAATTAGATGATAAGGAAACCCTGAAACTCGAAAAGAGAAAGGGTTTCTTTAGAGATCGAATTGAAAAAAGTAACTAAAACTTTAAATCGAATACACCCTAAAACTTGAAATCAAATACAGCCCTAAAGCAATACATAAAAGAAAATTCTTATTTTTCTCCGATCAAAAAAACAAAAACCTTAATTTAAAACGAAAAATCAAGGGAAAAAAGTATAAACAAGAACAGATCTGACTAGACAAATGAGATTGAAAGAGAAATAAATAACAAACCTGATGGTGTTATCAGTTTCATATGGATCCAACTAGGGGATAAGTCTCATGAATCTCGATTTTTACGGAGCTTCTTCTTGATAATTCTGGAAATGTAAAAACAAAATCAAAATCAAATTAGTGAATCACTGGAGTAGAACAAAATGGCAGGGATAAAAGTGACAAAAGCAAAAGGGAAAAGAAGAAAAGTGGAAGAGTTACCATTAATTTTCGTATCCTGTTGAGATGTAAAAACCTTAGAATACGAGACAAAGCATTCGAGATCAAGGAAATAAAAAAAAACATAAAACCATAGAATAATGGGATAAAGGTCAAAGAAAATCAAAAATCATGAAAGGGTCTTCTCGGGATTGATTTCACTTCATGTTTCGTACTACGTAAAAATCCACCGATAATGATGAAATAAAAGGGGATTCAAAGCGTCTTCCACGGTTGATTTTGTTTTACTCTTATTTACCGATGATGAAAGAAAATGGGTTTCCATCTTTTTTTACAAGTTACAAAACGAAATATGAAAAGGTACAAGGTTTAAAAATTCAAGGGAAAAATGCCTCTTGTTGAGATTAAAGAAAGAAAATACTTATAGATCGAAAAAATTGGTTACAGATCGAACTAAATGATGCAAAGATTGACATCGAATCATGGTGGGGGGGAAATTTCTTGTGAGAGAAAACGCTAGGTTTTGGTTTGTTCTCTCGAAAAAGAATAATGGAAATGAGAAATGAAAAACGACGAGGATATAGCTGATAAGAACGAGGTGGGATGTTTCATCTCAGTAGTCCATAGAAGACTAAATCTTATCTCTATCCGTCCGTACGGATGACTAAATCTTATCTCGCAAAGGAATATGCTTCATCTCTAACCGTATGTCAACATTAAGAATGGAATCTAACCGTCTCATATTATGACACCAAATTTAGATTTGGAGGCTCACACGGATTGAAAAGAATTTTTTAAATTTTTTTTAAATTTTTTTTTGTTTATGAATCATGCATTAAATAAAGAAAATCGTATTAAATTGTTATTACACTGGGAATGAGATTCCCGTAGAATTACTTAAAAGAACTTGATTAAGAAAGGTCGGATTTGTCTGGTCCCAGATTGAGGTTGAGAAGTTTCCTGCCTGACTACCGTCTGCTGCAAAGTTTGCTAGACCGTCTGCTGCTTGGTTGCTTGGGTTTCTTTCGATTAAAACGAACTCCGACACTCCACCATAAAAAAAAAAAAAAAAAAAAAAAAAATTGGTTGTTGGTTTTATAATCAATCTTCCATCCAACCAAAATCCAAAATTATATAAATCAGGACATATTTTGATATATAAATTCCAGTATATATAAAAATGATAAATGAATCTGATAATTGTCATTTACTTTGGATTAGATGAAGTTTTGAAGTCGAATGAGATGGCAGATTTAGGGTTCCCCCAGAGATTCCGACTTAGGTTAAGAAGTCATTAAGGATAATATGATGAAGGTTCATAGATTTTATCATAAAAGTGGTATTTGCAGAGTTTCGGTGAAGATTCCGACTAATTTTGAAGCAGAATATGCCAAGAAGGGATATCTTTAAAGTTATGATAAGGATTCTGATTTATTTTGAAGCAGAATAAAGGGGTATCTTTAGAGTTACAACGAGGGTTCTGACTTATTCTAATGATTCTTATCTCAGCCCAATTTGATTGGTTTATGGAAATCTAATAATTAAGTACTCGTGAAGTATTTTAATTACCGATGCAATTTTAATCTAGTGGTTCTCTAGGTTCACCAAGGTAAATTTATTGGTATACGTTAGCTTAGTACCACAAGTTAAAATCAAAATTAATCTAGCGTAAATGCAATTTTATGACTCGTGAACTATGTGACACTATTTTGTATTGGTTCATGTCCTTAGAAAACAATATTATAGATTTTCATTCTTGGAATCTTGGACAACTATAACGAATTAGTGTAGAATTGAATAAACCGGAAGTTCAATCCTTTTGACTTATGTCTAGTAATATATGTTAATAGATTTAGTTCAAGCATTCAAGGTAGTTAGAATCCTAGCTAATTGATTTAGTTGAATTAATACTTATGATTTAAACAAATAGGTAAAATTAAGATTCGGCATATTTTGCTTTAGTTCATCAATATGTACATGTGAGTACCTTTGAGGAAGTAGATACTAACATCTCTACATACGATTGATTAAAAGTTTATCAACTTCGGGATTTTATGAATTTAAGACAATGTTTTAATCTTGTTTCTTTTAGTCATTCATATTTTAGTCATTCGGCTCCCTATTCGTTCAAAATTTGTAACAATAGAACTTAGAAATTTGGTTTCACCAATCTAAGTTTATGTTGTGGGGTTGTCGTAGCTACATAGTAGACACCATTGTACAAAAAAAAAAGAACCTTTGGGACGTTATAATGTCTTTGCGGGCTTAATAAGCTATCGACCTTAGTATTTATCTTATCACAGTGGTTGAAAGCTACTAACCACACCAATGAACCGGATGAGTTAGTATAAGTGTCTCCCAACATGTTAACTTGGCGGCTTCTCACGGTGGGTTGAAGTATTTACCTTCGTTGTACTTTATGGTTGTCAAACCCTGGTCAGCCAAAGCTACTTCCAACGCCAAAAATTTGATGGTTGGTCAAGGTGTCTACCAACATATTCTTTGGTAGGCAAGTCGAGTGACAAAAAAATGTATACCTTCGAGGGTATATTTTGGTTACTCGATCATGGTGTCTAGAGGTCAATAACAACAAACATAATATTTCGGTTGTTAAACTATTGTTACAAAAAAGTTTCAACTACTATCGTTCCGAAAACTGGTGTTTAGAAGTTTCTCGCACAACCAGAGTTGTTTTTAGTCACAACAAATTGTTGCTAAAACGCTCCACTTACTGCGGTTGGTAAGAAAATAGTCGTTAAAGCCAAGTTTTCTTGTAGTGTGACCAATTAACTCCCGACCAGGGTTGTATAACCAAGCCGGTGAAGTTGGACGGACGAGATGATATTTGAGACACTCATCTGCGACCGTTGATGAAATTAAGGTTTTTGAAAAGGTGCGCAAGCATCACTCTTCAGCTTGGTCGAATCCAAGCTTGGGATACAATTTTGACAGGGCCGATTGTGCATGTATGACGACATGACGGTGTAGGCGCCCATATCTCATTGTCTCGTGAAAGTGTGGGATCTGGGCCACTCAATTTTTCCGGCGGGGTTGAGTGGTCGAGATCAATTTGCAACAAAAGCCGGTGCCGCAAAGCCGCACATCATGCCCACTTAGGGGCGCGTTTCAAGACGACCAAGCTTGGTCGGTATTGTTCGATTAGTCCGGTATACGCACGGCGAGAATGGGTATACACGTCCATATCTCAATATCCCATGGAAACGTGATCTAAGCCACTCAATTTGTCCCAAGTTAAAGTTGAGTGGTCGAGATCAGTTTGTAATTGGAAGGTGCGACCATGCCTAGTTCGGGCGTGCGGGAATCGAGGAAACCAGGCATGATATGCCTTGGCCGATCGGTGTGGAGATAGATGGGCCCACGGTGGTCATGTTGATGCGCACCGGACTCGCTTTGGTCTAATCACGGACCCTTCATTCGTGCGGGGAGAAGATGGACGCTCGTGATTGTTCAAACCCTAATTGGAGTTTCACCGGCCGTGCGGTCATGCCTTGTTTGGGCACGCGAACCGGAAGACCAATTATAGTTGGTCCTGACCGATCGGTCATGTATGTAGGCGGGCCCACGGTGTTTGTGTTGACATGTTCTGGGCTCTTTGAATCTACATCTACACCCTCCATCTATGCCTGCGAAGATGGATGGTTGAGACTGTTTTGCGATACATGTAATGTGCCGCAAACCCTAATTTAGGGTTTTTCGTCCATACTGCTCTGGTTTGGACGGTTTGGCAAGGGAGACCGACCATGCGGGCCCGTGTTGGGTCGGTAGTGAATATTCCAATACCTGCTTGGGGTCATGGATTCAATCTAAGCCATCCAATCATGCTGGTGGAGTTGGATGGTCATGATCGTTTCTGAGACTGATATGGTCAGTTCAGGTTCAAATATGCTCAATCGGGCTAGTATAACACACCGAGAGTTGTAGCCTGTATGGGTATTTCGTACATGTTTTATTATTAATGCTTGGAGATTCGTGTTGCTTCTGAGAACAACACTCGGTCGTCATGCCACACACATGTAATTAGTACAGAAATACAAGGCGGGTCATGCATTAATTAATAATGCTGAATTCACAGTGGTATATGGGATTGTTGCTATATGCTCCAACCTCGGATGAATTTTGTGTATTTAATTCACAGAATACTGGATTGTTGCCACATGCTCTATTCTAGGTGAATTAGTAAAGTGAAGAAGTATTCATCACTTATCAATGGCTTTATCTTTTGCAAGATGTTAGCGTATAATTTTGGCTTTTACAATTTTAGCCTAAAATGAAAATCCACCATCAACACCTATTTTGCACATTGTGTAAGTCAAACAAGGTAAAATACAAGTCGGAAAATTCTCTTTTGAAATTCCGTTTTATTATTTGTAGGTTACCTTAATGCAGGTCTATCCAAGATACTTGAAATCTCCAAGTGATGCTCAACTGTTTTCAAGGGAATAAGGCTCCTATCAGTATGTACGACAATGAGGAGGTTACTCGGATATTCAGTACGAGAAATGAGGAAGTTATCATGGACATAACACATACTATAAGAGAAAGAGATTGCTTTGATCGGTTATCTATTTGTTGCTCTGCAATAAGTTAGGATTTCCTTTTCCTCGATTTTTTGCCATGCAAGTGGTCGTCTTTTAATGATTTGTGGTTGAAATCTATTTTGGACATTTTTGGCAGGAGTTCACCCTTGCACTTGGTCCTTACTATGTAGCACTTGGTTCCAGAAGTCTGGATTTCAAAAAGGTGGAGATTATAGGAAAGTGCATGACTACTTTCAACAACCTCAAACCTTGCGTTTTAGTGAACTTTGCCATTTCATGTTTAATTTGTGTACTAAGTCTGTAATAGCCGATATCAATAGTTGTGAAGGTGATGTTCGAACATTGGGGAAAAAAAGAAGTTGATGAAGAGGTAAGAATTTCACAACCTAACATGCATCCGCATTAGTAATTTCATTATCCCATTGGCGATGTTAACACATCAAGAGTTCTGTTGACATTGCTTTCAAGAAGCCATAATATGTCTCAAAACCACGTCGTGGTTATGGATACTAGAATTGGGTTTTGGTTACTTAACTGTCAAATATGTAAAAAGATAGTTGAAGAAGTTTGTGAATGTTCATATGCTTTTTCTTTGTATATGAAAATTTATGTGATTTAGACCTCAACATTATACACTTTTTCAATTAATAAATTCTTAAGTTAACATCAAGATTCACTTCCATACCAGGGGTTGATTTATGGTGTTTTTCATGCCAGTGATGGCCTACGTTCACTTGCAAATATCATATTTTTTGAAACAGTTAATTTTTTCTTTTTTTTTTTTTAATTGGTCAGTAACCTGTGCTTTTTGGAAACAGTTAAATTTAATTTTTTGAATTGGTCAGTAACCTGTGCAAACTATCTTCTCTTTGATGAATATGAGCTTTTTTTTAAAGAGAAGTCATGGTGGTTCTATAAGTTACCATCCAGTTGCATCGACTGAGGAGATACTCAAAAGAACAAGGAGTAGCTCCTGCATAATTAATCATAGTATGATTCAGTTTATGCAATTGGTTAGTAATATGAACCATCTTCGCTTTGATGTAAATATGATTTATTATAGGAGAGGTTAAGATGGTTCCTATAAGGTGCTAGCCAATTGCATCGTTGTGATACGTGGTAAATTGGTAATCAACTCAGTTGCTTTCTCTCATTCACTTGGGGGTAATTTTTTGCGTATTTGTAAACGTTGTAGGCCACTTTTTTCTAACTCACGCCTTGGTGTTGGATCTCAAGTTGGGTATTGACAGGTCTTTGCAATCATTATTTTATGTAGGCAGTTGACGTGTAGAAGGTTGGTCACCACTTCAATTAGTCAGAAAATTATATGAACTGGCACCGAAATTAGCAGGCCTAGGGTGATGATGGGCTTGCTGGCTGATTCATGGCCTATGGTGATGATGGGCTTTGCTGGTTGATTCATGACACAGAATCGACAAAGATGTTTTTGAGGTAGTTCATGATACTATATCACTACATAATGTATTTTAATCCAAGCATACTTCAACGTATATATACTAATTAAGATTCTAAGAAGGTTAGTCCTTCCTTGAAGTATGTGAAAGTTATCATGTGTTATAAAAAATCCACAGATGAAATTAATGTGTTATAACCTGCCAACGACTAAAGAAATTTTGGTACCTAATTCTATTAGGAAAAGGTCCTCAGATACCTAGCCTAAGGGATACCAAATGAAGGTAGAAAAGGGTTTTTGCAAAAAAAAAAATAGTGTCATCCTACATACTTGACCTTGCACTACGTCATGTTCTTTCCATACTGTGAGCTTAGTTTAAAACATAACATGAAAAACATGGATCTTGCTACATGAGAGCATACTAAATCTCGATTGATTCTCAAATAGTTTTATAATTTTTTGTGGGTAGATATAATCACACAAATGTACCAGTAATTTTTATAATTATTGGAACATTTATTAGAGAGTTCTGTGATTTGCGATTTTATTTTAACCAACCATGGCACGCGATAATAGAAACATTTTCCAGTTTCGATATTTAGTATACGGATGTATGTCTCAAATAATTAGATTGTTCTACGACCACAACAACTAGAGTACTGATCGATATACCGCAGGTTAATGAGTTTTTTTTTAAAAAATTTGGAGAATGAAAAATAGACTATATAATTATCGATGTTCCTAAATCCCAGACTACCGAAAAGGTTGATACCAGTTGTAAAAATGTTGGAGTAAGAGTTATAGGTTGTATCATTTAAGGGAGTTCCATGGCCAATGGTAAATATGTTAAAGTATGAGTTATTTTGGAATATATAAGTTGTATACGAAACCGTGTTAATAAAGAATCATCGGGCGTTTCCAGATATATTACTCAAAAGAATCGACACAATACAAACTTTAAGGTTATTTTCATATATATCGTTTTTTAATCAACACGTATAGCTTTCTTATTTTGGTTGAACGTGGTATATGTATAAATGCAGACCAGGTAGATTTATGGATTTTTTTTTCTATTTTTGTTTGGGATTATTGATTTAATCTTTTATAAGGGTTAAAAAAATTCTTCTGCAATTTTGTTAATGAATATATGCAAATTTTTATGTAGAATCATATTTTTTGAAGAGTTTTTTTGTTGATTATTTTTTGTCATATTTTTTTTTTGTTAATACCGTAGAGTACCCTTATGTGAGATCCACAAAAACACACAATAAATGATCGAAATTCAAGATACTGTAAGATGAAAAACTATAATGCCATGGGTTTATAAACATTCATAATACACAGAGCATTCAGTCGTAGGGTTGGAGTCTCAAATAATGTCACTGGGGCTCGATCGTGGGATCAAGTTATTGTGTTATCATATATTCGTGTTCAAGGGAGCACAAAGAGCCTGTAGATGACCCCAATGACTTATAAAACCTACCTGCATGAATCATTATCTACATATACCAGGAATCGTAAATGAAGAATCAAACAACATCAACATAGAACAAAATATATACCAATCAAAGCAACAATATATAGCTGCAGATGCCCTATAAAACCCAATGACTAGATATTCAAAGCAACAATATTTAGTTCACCTACTTGGTCAATGACTTATAGAACCTAAATACTAATCTTTCTTAAAGGAATATGTTTTTTGTAACTTCAATATTTGGTCAGTTTTTTCTTTCAATTTAAAATAATTAATTACAATTTGATTGTGTTGAATTTTTTTTTTTTGATACCCATCTCTTCTTAAGGCCAACGAGTCTGCTTTTGGCCAAGTATTCGTCGGTGTTACGCGTTAGCATCTTATGCTATATATTGGATATTTGTGTAATCCTCATTAAGTGTGCTCCTTCACATAAAGGTTGAAGAGAAAAAGGCTGCCAGAAAATATCATAGTGTGGGTTGCAATGGCCATTGGATTCGCTATTATGCCTAATTACCTATGAATATACGCCTCCCTGTAATAAAATTCTATTGTTGTAGAAACCCCGAACGTGTAATGATTGTCACGGTTGTAGTGAACTTCAATCTTAATTGCACAACATATTTAATTGAAGAGATCAGAGTTTTTTTTACCATTTTACTAATGAGTCATGTTCAAGTAACGACTATGAATCATATCACTCACAATTATTCAAATATATACCCTTAAACCTCTGATGCAATTACCAACTCAACGCATTTCTGCATACAAAAAGTGATCTACATAAAACAAATATAGAGTGAGTACAATTCAACGAAAGCTTTCAATGGATAATACCACCTAAGACGATCATCTAGAATATTCGTTCTCTATATGGAAAATAATAACACAAGATGACTTGCGCTTAATTAAAGATTACGAATTTTCTAACTAGAGATAACTTTTAGATGCATCAGAAAACTACCATACTCGATCAGTCAAAAGCCCAATTTATAGTTATGATTTTGGCATTTCTTGTTTACCTTTACAACAAACAGATACCATACAAATTGGTTAGTCTATTTTAAAAACAATTACATCCTCTATCCAGGATAAAAAATCTAGATAAGGATATGTACTTGAATAAAGTTGAATGGTTGAAGAATGATAACCAAGCAGCATTTCTACGATGAAACACTTCCCAAGCTTTTAACGCCCATTGAGGCAGAGCTCCGTTGTTTGCTGTGATAAATAATTTTATCGGTGATAATATTTATGGCCAAAAACCATATTGCCATATGGAATAGATTTATGTTCCTACTTCCCACCAATAAACTTTTAGGTAAATTTCATCTTGATGCAAAGTAGAGCTAGGGAAGAAAATTAATATTTTAAAGTTCCAGATTTTTTAAGTCAACACTTTTTAAGGATTTTATCTAGATTCCCTTTTTGGTTTTTGGATATCTTAGATTGGGCTCACAATCACACCCGTTTTGCTAAAAAAGACTACAAGAATGTACTTTCGAAGTAAAGCACCAACAAATTATTTTTTCATACAGTTGATCCAACTTGAGAAGTTCTATTATGTTCTCCCTTTTGTCTTAGTAACAAAGGTATTGCTCTCTCATCGTTATCACCATTACGTGCTAAGCTAAACTAATTTATAGTTGCAAACAAGGATCTGTATTTTTTTTTTTTTTGTATTTCGATATTGAGTAATGATGATTGGTTTTAAAACCAATTGGAAATAATATTGATGAAATTAAATCAAGTGATTGATATTTTTCCAAAGTATATTTTTGATGAAAATGTGTCCCTAAATATTGACTGATTTTATTAGTACCGATGTGATAGAAGTATGAGTACCCTGAAATGGTATAAGCTATCTATATCCCTGAAAAATACAGTATATGGTCTTTATTTTATAATTGACCAAGTTGTAGAATTTTTAAAATATTTGAATACAGTAACTAAGATGTAGTTTTTTTTAATTGTTAAGACTTAAGACAGAAAGAAGAGGTTGACCCTGGGCCGTAAGGCCCCGGTGATACCTAGTCACTGTACAAAATCACATCACCTGGAGCAATGATCATTCTCTTTCCAATTAGATGAGTGCGACCGGATAATTCTGCCCGGCAAGAAAATCCACGAGGGTCATAACTTCGGCGCTGCAAGCAACTCCAGATGTATCTTGGCAATATGAGTTGTTACCAGTTGAGAAATCTCATGACTTAAAATTTGGCATTGGCTCCATCAGATAGTTATTACTCAAATCAAGTCTCTTAAAGTGTATTTATAACGATACAAATGAAATCTTGAATCCAAGTATAAAACCCAACACAAAAAAAACATAGAAAACTAAGCATTATTCAAATACAATTATTATTACAAGACATATGTAGTATTTAACATTTTGAAATGCAAAAAGTATGATTTTTTATGTAACTTATAAAAGAATCACAATATTGTATTTTTATCACACGAATCACAAATGTTATATATTTTTAACAAAAAATTAACACAATGCATCATACATGAGAAACCGGAAATACTAGGAGACTTGTATCGCATAATATGTTTCTTATGCAACTCACACAAGATATTGATGTTGGTAATAAGAAAAACTTATACTAGTATAAACCCCAAAAAACGAAAAACATCAATCGTAATACTTTCTCATGTTGACAATTCAATCTTACTATAATAAAAAAAAATGTTCCTTTTTGGTGAAGTCATTTTTTGGAGTCCTTGATTGAAACAAAAATGCTATGCTTGGTGTTGATGGTGGGTTTTGCTGCCAGTAGAGGTTGAATGTGCTGATGGTACCTAAGAGGATACAGTGGATAAAATTTTAATATTTAGTTCCTAAAAGTAAGTCAAAATCAAAACACAACTTGAAACTTTCTAACTATTATGGAACTCAATATTACATTAGAAATTTTAATTTTAAATTAGGCTTTAATAGGTGAATTTGTGTGTTGTATTCAAGTATTTGTGCCTAACTAACAAACATTTGAAAGTACGCCATGTGAATGCATTCGAGATGTTTGATGAAATAACAAACAAAACTTTGATATATATTACATTTAGTATTAGGAGAGGATAAAGTGGCAAACTAACGGGTATTTTCACATTTTGGTATTGCATGCCTTGATTGTGTTTCTGTTTTATGATTTTAAAATATTTTAGTGGTTATTCTTTATTTACGCTATATTATATCCATGTGATCTTATCTATCTGTCATTATGTGAACAACGAGGATACGAACATGCCTCTTTGTTCCATAAGATGGGTTCAGGTCTTGAATACATGAGCAAAAAGGTAGAAAATACAACATATGACCCGTGGACATAATTGAATGCACTGATGTTGGATATTACCATATCTACATAGGCTGGTGCATTTCCATAAGTAATAAATGTACATAAAATTTATTAGATTTGGTATACATGGTTGGTTGGTCATTAGTCTGTCAATAACAACAACAACCGGAGTGATCCGGGATCTACTTATTTGTCCACATGTTGATGTACCATTAATAATAGTCTTTGTTTAGACCTATGTCATAACCGTAGATTGTGGTTAATTTACTCTTATTGGGTTCTTTTGAAAGACCAATCTTTTTGTAAGTCTCAATGTCAAGTTTGTCTTTCACATTAGCGATGAACCCAGTGACTAATTTTTTGTGTCAGATGTCATGAAACCTCTCCAAATTGAGCAATTAATGGACAAGAAGTTGTGAATCTCTCAGGTGAAGAGCTGCATTATGTCTTTTCATTGCACTATTCCGTTCTGTTTACTTTGATCTTCAGCCTCCTTCCATTATTATAGCAAGATTGATAAATTTATCGTATTACGACAATTGGATAACATATAACCAAAATTTAATTTGATGGTGATTTGAGCAAAAACGATTCATTACATTTTTACAATCTTTTTTATTATGTCTCGCACAGCCTACGGATATATATCTGACATATGAGCTAGGTGCATATCTTGATTCAGACCAGCACATTATTGCCTCAAAAGTCATTAATATGTCTACCCTCCATGCGAAGAAGACTACTTTTATCGTTGAACATGATTTTATAATGGCGACTTATCTTACTGACAGAGCAACCATCTATTCGTTGTACTCCAGACGATCTCGGTCTTTATTGATATGAGGGATGTTGTGCTTTTTCCTATCTGTAAGTTGCAGTTTTAGCATGTGAAGAAAATCATGTTACTCATGTTTCATACATTTTGTTTATGTTTTGCAAAACATTTTTAAGTTCTTAAACTTAATATAATGTCATCACGGTAAGATAATTCAACTAAAAAAGAAACAAGAAAAAATATTGAACCAATCATTTTGTGTAAATAGATATTTATGGTTGAAATTTTTGGAAAGAAAAGTTCGTAGTTGGAACAGAACTACACTCTGATACGTGTCGTAAGTGCAACAAATCAATTAAGATATTTCTCACTAATTAACTAGTATTATAGCGGTAGTAAGGATCGTTCCCACAGAGAGCTGTGTAATTGATGGGTCATTTGAATCAGCAAAATAAAGTAAAAGATAAAGGTGGATTGATAATTAAAAAAAGTAAAAAAAAAAAAAAAATAAGGAAAAGATGATTAGGGAATCATTTGACGTTACCAAACGTTAACCGAATTATTATATCCTTTGTCATTCATCACCAGCAATTATCTCACTGACAGCCTCGCTCCTTCGTAACTCGGCCGCGATCACTGTCATCAACTACAGGCGATAATCATAGCTTCACTCTCTCAAAACAGCATCACTGATCATTACCATCAACTAATAATGGCAGACGCGTACACATTCCCTAAATCCCTGAAACCTTTTTTCTGCTCGGACTAAAATTAGAAGAAGATGATGGTTCCCCAAGTCAATTGTACTGGTTCATTTATAACACTATGTAGCCGTCTTGAGTATTCAGGAAGGTGCCTTTAACAATTCTGAAGCATTCTTATTTAACTGTCAGTTCTGGATAACCGACAAGCTTAACTTCTCGTTTCGCTCATAACTTCTTCATACGGTGTCAGATTGACCTTATTCTTTCGTCCTTAGCTTCTTCTTTTCTTCCTATTTAAGATAATGATAACAAATCTTGTATTTGAACGATTTCTAATTTGTATTTGTACCTTATCTACATGTGGACTTCACTTTTGTAGTTATTTCCACTTCTTTTCGGATGATTCGCCTAACAAAAGACATAAACTACAAAACAATCATAATACAAGATAATCTGAAAAAAAAAAATAGCTCAAACAAGTATGGAATTAACATTCACAACATGTAAATTAAGTACTTATCAAATTCCTCCACACTTGGCTTTTGCTAGTCCTCAAGAAAACTACCTAACGTACAACTCCCTTTCGTTGAGGACGCGGTTGTACTTAGCATGTGCAACAAGCCTTTAAACCCCTAGGTGTCCCTAGTGGACGAGTTATAGTCTTGTGAGGGATTACAAGAGGTATACCCACAAAACCTGCTCCAACTTCAACGAGTTCCAAAGTACCAAGCATCCAAAGACCTAGGTATACATAAGGGTTCGCAACTTATTGTCAAGAAGTCAGAAGTACAAGAGAAATTTAACATGTTGTTGATGGTGGTTTTTAGCTTAGGGTTGAAATCGTAAAACCTTGCATGTGACGTCACTCTGTAAGGAAACGTGTCGTGAGTGCTAACCTTTCCACCGGCATATTTATTGAGACGTTCAATATACTTACATGAAATTTATCCAGACTGGCGAATGTAGCAACCACCCCAGATGTTCTGTAAATTTCGGCGCCTCACCTATATTCACTTGATATAAGTTCCTTTATATGCCTTCTATGTTATGTTCTCCGGGTGAACCCTTAATGTTGATATGGCATGACGATTTGTGTTCGCTCGCAGCAGAGTAGAACGAATTTCCAAATATCAAGGATAAGGTCTTTGCATAAGGTATTCAATCAGAAAAGCATGATGCTCTCTGGCAATGAACTTAAAAGAACTCTATGTAAACACATAGAATTCAATCAATTGACCTGACTAAGTTGCAGAATTTAGGGTTTTTTGCGCCTCGCGAAGTATATCAGAGCTTGCTTGTCGAAATTAAACCTAGGCAAACTAGGTAATTAATTCGCCATGGATTAGCAGGATCAAAACCTTGCACAGAATCAGAAATAGGGAGCCGCAGCAGCAAAGGGAGGCGTGGCCATGCCTTAGGCCAACTGGCGCCGCTTTCCATTGGCCACGCCCCTTCCTAAACCGGCCCTATTTCTCTCGACCAATCGTGTCGCCTCAAATTAACCACGCGCACATAAGTTGTGGTTGGGCCCATACTTACCAGCCCCACTTGCCATCGACCAATCAGGTCGCTCTAAAGCCGCCACACTCTCACCAGAAGTGTATCCATGCCCATGCTTGGCCGACCCTCTTTTAATCGACTAATCATGTCACTCTAAAGCCGCCACACTCTCACCATAAGTGTAGTCGCGCCTTATGTTTGGCCGTCCCTTTCCTCGGCCAATCAAGTCGCTCCAAACTTGCCACCATACATTAAAGGCCAAACGCACCCTGCCGCGCCACCATACTAACTGGCAAGCCAAACGAGCCTTACCACAACAACATATTGATCGGCATGCCAACATGCCACTCTGCCGTGGTAGCATGCCACTTTAGCCTTGGCCACGCCGCCAAGCCCTAATTCTTACCACGACGCCAAAACCTAGCCTTGGCCACGCCGCCAAGCCCTAATTCTTACCACGGCGCCAAAACCTAGCCTTGGCCACGCCGCCAAGCCCTAATTCTTACCACGGCGCCAAAACCTAGCCGTGGCCACGCCGCCAAACCCTAATTCTTACCACGACGCCAAATCCTAGCCTTGGCCACGACGCCAAATCCTAGCCTTAGCCACGCCGCCAAGCCCTAATTCTTACCACGACGCCAAATCCTAGCCTTAGCCACGCCGCCAAGCCCTAATTCTTACCAAGGCGCCAAAACCTAGCCTTGACCATGCCGCCAAGCCCTAATTCTTACCACGACGCCAAATCCTAGCCTTGGCCACGCCGCCAAGCCCTAATTCTTACCACGACGCCAAATCCTAGCCTTGGCCACGCCGCCAAGCCCTAATTTTGGCAACGGAGCCAAACCTTAACTTTGGCCATGCTACAACTCCACAGGCGTGGCCATGCCACAACGCCACTGGAATGCCGCCATGCCACGGCTACTAGTATGCCGTTATGCCACGCCACTGGCATGCCGTTATGCCATGGCTACTAGCATGTCGTGGCTACGCCATTAGCATGCCGCTATGCCATGGCTCCACCAGGCGCTATTATGCCAATGGCGCCACTTTGTTATACAACAAGATGCGGCCATAATCAATGGCCACTCTTCCTCATGAGATGCAATCTCATCCATCCAAGTTCGCCATTGAACTGACGGACTTGAGGCAAGTCCCAGGAAACCCGCTACGCCATGGCTACGCCAGGTGCCACTATGCTAATGGCGCCACTTTTTTACACAACAAAGATGTGGCCATAATCAACGGCTACCCTTCCTCATGAGATGTAATCTCAGCCATTCAAGTTCGCCACCAAACCGACGGACTTGTGGCAAGTTTTAGGCGGCCGACCAAGGCAAGCCTAATAGCATCACATGCTATTTTCCTATGGAAAAGTCTATTGACTTTGACTTGCCACACATAGCAACCTGTTACACGTTTTCCACAAAAACACTCGAGACATCAAACATGTCACAAAATGGGGGATACTCATCAGGGTATTGGTCTGGCGGTTTGGCGTGCGGCGTGCAATGCGCCCGTTAAGAAAGTGTCATGAAGTAGGACAATTAGTGGTGGTGAAAAGTAACGGTGTAAACAATTCATTTCCTTCATCATGGAAGCGTAATGACTGATGGTTACACGAATTCACTTCCCTCGTCATGGAAGCATAACGTCTGACGGTTACACGTTACTCTATTCTTCCACCACTCAATCGTTTCCACTTCCTACGAGACCAAGGTACGTTTCAATATGACTTGTATAAATAGGCTTCACCTATTTTCACCAAACAACAAGTTTTGGTCGGCAACAATACAATATCTAGAAATCACCTGGTAGCTTTCCATTCTACTAACCAGTTCTACTTCCGATACAAGTCATAAAACAAACCACACCTTCAGAATCAACGATTCTGGTCTCAACACTCTCTTCGCTTCCCTCCCTAAGACCAACCCTTCTCCTTCACTTTGTGACCGAAGCAAGCCTGGAACGATCATTTATTGGTTTAGGCCAGGATTGTGCGATTGATCTCTCGAATCAAAAGTACTCACGTGCAAGTACATTGTTTAGGGTTTAGATTCGTTTCTCACCCACACACTCGAAATTACCAAAATCAGCAGAAACGGTTTTCACCCACAAACAATTGGCGACCACAGTGGGAGATTAATATCTCGGTTGTGAAGCCAATTTCTCGATTTTCATTCCAATCTTCCCAAAATCAAGATGGTGGGTCTTAGGTATAAATTCAATTATTAACCAGAATTCACTTCAATCACCAATCCCAACCTTCCGCTTCAGGAGTTACCCCGGCCATCCGAAGCACTTCCAAAGCCGCGATGTTCGAAATCCAATCACCATGGAAGGCATGGCAAAAATATTAGAAGATGTTGCCGTAAATTGAGTTGATATTGTCAAGCCTCAAAATGAGATGTTTTGTCTTTTAAAGAGTATGGCGAACCGGCTGTAGCAAGATCCAGTAAACATTCGCTTGGAGAACGCCACCAATTTCAGAGATGGCACAAAATGTTGAATCCTTGTCTGAAGTCTGTGCCCCCGCCAACGACAATGCAGACATAGTATATGGACGTATCCAACGAGAGCAAGAGGGAATGGCCGACACCAATGTATCCTCTGCAAGCGCAGTCAACACATCCCATGGCGTTACACCCTCTAGCGCCAACACTAGCAACACCGGAAGCATCCCCTTTGGCGTGACACCTCCTATAACCAGAGCCAGAGCCGCCGCTACTCCCAATATTTCTTCAAGCGTGACACCACCAGTTGTCACTAAAGCCGCCGCCACTCTATCACCGGGATGAGAGACTGGAGGAGCCAGAGGAAGCCAACATCCTCTTACCACTGTTGATTTGATGGAAAGATAAAAGGTTCTCATAAGGCTCAGACAGACATGGCTACAACTCATAAAGAGATACCTATCTTCCTCAACACACTAACGGAGCGGCTACCACAAGAGTCACGTCAACCCCAAATGGAGCTGACAAAGAATACTTTTAACATCCGGCGCAAGCACTTCAGTAGGACGCGCCTATATACATGAAGGGGCTCGTGTTGATCCTGAACGCCCAGTAGAAAAGAATCAGCAATCCAATTTCATCACACGTGAAGATCAGGAACCACTTCTCCAAAATCGATGCAAAGAAAATCAGCAACCCTCCTGAGTTCACAGAGACCCTCTTCCCGTCAGGAGCTGCATGATTTCTGGGGACTCCGTCCACAAAATCGTGCAGTCTATGATGAAATATTTATGTGAGATTCTGTATTTCTCCAAGGTGCAGCGTCAAGACATATCTGCAGCCCTCAACCGCACTGTATCAGGAAAGCAGTTGTTTCCAGCCAGCGAAGACGTTCCCAAACCCCAACCTCTCCTGGAAAGCATGATTGATAGATGGAATTGGGGACTCCTAACCACTGTTTACTTGAAGTATGTCGAGTTTGACAGCACGCTGATTGACGCGGTCTCCAACTCCAACATTATAACCGTCAAGACTCTGAGAGTTGCAAGGGAAAATCAAACAGAAGAAGCGTATTCTTTCTCGTGAGGAGAAAACACGACTTGCCAACCAGCACTATTTGTGTGTCGTCTTCCCATATGCCATATCATATCAACTTGTTTTTCGAAGTCAAGGGTTAATGGTGCTTTCACTGGAATTCTCTCCAGGATCCGCTTCAACGTTCTCTCCAGAAGTCTCTCCGCTTCAACGTTCTCTCCATAAGATGCTCCATGATCCATAGCCGAAGCCTCAACATCCTCTCCCAGATCCAAAGCCGAAGCTTCGGTGTTCTGCTCCATAAGCTTCAACGTCCTCCCCAGGATCCGAAACCGCTTCAACACTCCTTTCCTTCCAAGGTTCGTGCCCGTAGACACCACACTGCTCCCTGTCAAGGATCGTGATCGCAGCCAGCCAAGGTTCATAGTTGTGGCCACCTTTTGTTTCATCCCATCAAAGACCTGGGGACTTTTGTCCGTCTATCAACCCGTCATCATCCTGATGCCATCACTAACGCCTGATGTTGCTCACTCATGGGGGAGCCTAAAATACCCAAAGCCCAATCATACGCGAAGGACTTGCCTAGCGGAGACAGTGCTAAGTAACTATCCTTAAACTAAATGTCTTATGTCTATTAGGTATATTCAATAAATTTTAAATATCTTAGTGTTGAGACGTGCAAATTCCTCAACACTCACCACTGTGTTGCTAGGCATGCTTCCTCAATACACCCTCTTCTTGGTGTTGAGACGTGCAAATTCCTCAACACAACTATTGTGTTGCCAGGCATACTGCCTCAACACATCCTTTCTCTTAGTGTTGAGACGTGCAAATTCCTCAACACTCACCACTGTGTTGCTAGGCATGCTTCCTCAACACACCCTCTTCTTGGTGTTGAGACGTGCAAATTCCTCAACACCACTATTGTGTTGCCAGGCATGCTGCCTCAACACATCCTTTCTCTTAGTGTTGAGACGTGCAAATTCCTCAACACTCACCACTGTGTTGCTAGGCATGCTTCCTCAACACACCCTCTTCTTGGTGTTGAGACGTGCAAATTCCTCAACACCACTATTATGTTGCTGCATGCCGCCTCAACACATCCTTTCTCTTAGTGTTGAGATGTGCAAATTCCTCAACACTCACCACTATGTTGCTAGGCATGCTTCCTCAACACACTCTCTCTATTAGTGTTGAGACGTGCAAATTCCTCAACACCACTATTGTGTTTCCAGGCATGCTACCTCAACACATCCTTTCTCTTAGTGTTAAGACGTGCAAATTCCTCAACACTCACCACTGTATTGCTAGGCATGCTTCCTCAACACACCCTCTTCTTGAGACGTGCAAATTCTTCAACACCACTATTGTGTTGAGCCCTCAACACATCCTTTTCTCTTAGTGTTAAGACGTGCAAATCCCTCAACACTCACCACCGTGTTGCTAGGCATGCTTCCTCAACCACTCTTCTTGTGTTGCAAATTCCTCAACACCATTATTGTGTTGCCAGGCATGCTGCCTCAACATATCCTTTCTCTTAGTGTTGAAACGTGAAAATTCCTCAACACTCACCATTGTGTTGCTAGGCATGCTTCCTCAACACACCCTCTTCTTGGTGTTGAGACGTGCAAATTCCTCAACACCACTATTGTGTTGCCAGGCATCCTGCCTCAACACATCCTTTCTCTTAGTGTTGAGACGTGCAAATTCCTCAACACTCACCACTATGTTGCTAGGCATGCCTCCTCAACACACCCTCTTCTTGGTGTTGAGACGTGCAAATTCCTCAACACCACCATTGTGTTGCCAGGCATGCTTCCTCAACACATCCTTTCTCTTAGTGTTGAGACGTGCAAATTCCTCAACACTCACTATCGTGTTGTCAGAGATCACTCCCTCAACACATCTTCATCTTAGTGTTGAAATATGCCATATCCGCTTGCTCCTAGCCGTCCAAAGCAGCGCCATGGACCTAGCCAGCCAAAGCAGCGCCATCTACCTTTCCTAGCCAGCCAGCGCCCATTCCGCATACCAAGTTGCAGTGCCACCTCTGCTAATCAGTAGCCAAAGTTTTAGCGCTGATGCCAACACCCTATGGCCAAGTCAGAATTACGCAGAGCCGCCAACACAGGGATCACAGATTCCTCATGCCTTCCGCTAAAGGTTAGTTGAATCTCCTCGACAATCTCTTCACGTCTTGACCTTTTGATTTTACTCTTGTCTGTCACCATCTCATGCTTACCCCGCAATAATGCCACTGTTACGTGCTAAGCAGGGGACTTAATGTTGATGATGGTTTTTAGCTTAGGGTTGAAATCGTAAAACCTTGCATGTGATGTCACTCTATAAGGAAACGGTTCCGTGAGTGCTAACCTCTCCACCGACATATTTATTGATCCGTTCAATATACTTACATGAAATTTATCCAGACTGGCGAATGTAGCAACCACCCCAGATGTTATGTAAATTTCGGCGCCTCACATATATTCACTTAATATAAGTTCCTTTGAATGCCTTCTATGCTATGTTCTCCGGCTGAACCCTTAATGTTGATATGGCATGACGATTTGTGTTCGCTCGCAGCAGAGTAGCACGAATTTCCAAATATCAAGGATAAGGTCTTTGCATAAGTTATTCAATCAAAAAAGCATGCTGCTCTCTGGCAATGAACTTAAAAGAACTCTATGTCAACACATAGAATTCAATCAATTGACCTGACTAACTTGCAGAAGTTAGGGTTTTTGCGCCTCGCGCAGTATATCAGACCTTGCTTGTCTAAATTAAACCTATGAAAACTAGGTAATTAATCCGCCATGGATTAGCAGGTGCAAAACCTTGCTCAGAATCAGAAAACAAGGAGTCGCATCAGCAAAGGGAGGCGTGGCCATGCCTTAGGCCAACTGGGGCCACTTGTCATTGGCCATGCCCCTTCCTAAACCGGCCATATTTCTCTCAACCAATCGTGTCGCCTCAAATTAGCCACGCGTACATAAGTTGTGTTTGGGCCCATACTTGTCGGCCCCACTTGCCATTGACCAATCAGGTCACTCTAAAGCCGCCACACTCTCACCAGAAGTGTAGCCACGCCCATGCTTGGCCGGCCCTCTTTTAATCGACCAATCAGGTCGATCTAAAGCCACCACACTCTCACCAGAAGTGTAGTCGCGCCTTATGTTTGGCCGCCCCCTTTCCTCGGTCAATCAAGTCGCTCCAAACTTTCCACCATACATTAAAGGCCAAACTCACCATGCCGCGCCACCATACTAACTGGCAAGCCAAACACGCCTTACCACAAAAACATATTGATCGGCATGCCAACATGCCACTCTGCCGCGGTAGCATGCCACTTTAGCCTTGGACACGCCGCCAAGCCCTAATTCTTACCACGGAAACATCTCACAGCATCCATTTCGGTCTTCAATCGGTGTCTTAATCCTCGTCTTCGGTCTTCAACTCTTGATAATAATTCTTGAACTTCGTAGAATCTTGACAATGTAACTCTTTTCCTCTGATTCCTTGTTGCTTGAAACTTCATTGTAGATATTCCTTCTTCCATTGGCTTTATTGAATGAATACAAAACTAAAAATGAACTAAACAAACGAAAATATGATATAATGGATTTTTCTTGTCTCTTTTTTTTTTTCTTTTCTTTTTTTCAACTCTTTTTTTTTTTTTAATTGAGACAAGAAAAATAAAACAAATACAAAATGAAAACAAAACAAAACAAAACAATAAAACTAGTAATGAACCTAAAGAAATTTTCTCTTGTCTCTTTTTTTTTTTCTTTTTTTTTTTCCATGAGACAAGAGAAATAAATACAAATAAAATAAAAATGTAAGTACAAAGGCCATGGTGTAAGTACTTTACCGCTTGATTCTTCACAACTTATATGTCTTGATATCATAAAGTTCTCGAACTTTCATCTTGATAATCTTCGCTCTTTTACATAAAGTCTTCAACTTGTAAAAATTCTGCTCCTTATCTTGTTGCTTTACTTGAATCTGAAATCTGCTCATTTTTGTACAGTTACTTGTAAACCTTGAACGTCTTCAACTTTCCTTTAAATTTGTGATGCTCCTCTTGTTGATGATGATAGTGTTTCTATGGACTGTTGGTGTAGAGAGAGATAAAGTGGATGGTGTTAATCGCGAACAAGATTACAAGTGGTATGTAAGTTAGCAATTCGATGTCACCATCATGATTGATAAAAATAGCACTCAAGAGATCAAAATAGTGCTTCTATTGGTGGGAGGTTGGGTAGCTCACCATTCTACCCGGAGTTTACGTACGGTGACACACACTCTAAAAGCACATATTTAGACAGGTACAAAGAATTGAAGGTCGGTGCCTCGCATGATGTAACATAGGTAGTCTCCACTATAGGGGATCACTACTCTAATACCGAATTCAGTCTGCACCTTATTTGCCACTGGCATGGTTAAATCCAACTTTAACTCTCATACAAGTAAGAAACCCGATCATGTTCTCTGTCATCTCTAAGTTCAGTCACTCTTATGAAAATCTTGATGTAATCTTAGCGACATGTATACTATGTGACTCTAAACTAACCACAAGTTGGAGTTTTTATTCACTAATTTACACAAAAGTTGAAAATTGAAATTTTTACAATGCAAATGCTTAACCACTCCCCCATATTTAAACTTTACATTGTCCTCAATGTAAATTGAATCATCCAAAGTAAGTCAAGGTGGGAAATCCTACATGATAATATGACAAGAAATCAGAAAAAATAAAAACAAGACAAGAAAAACTAAAAACAAGACAAGAAATAAATACAAGACAAGAAATACTCATCCGATGGGTTGCCTCCCATTTAACGCTTGGTTTAAAGTCATCAGCCCAACTATCTCCTTGCTTTCTATGACTCCTCCAGAGGGAGTACTTCCACAAAGTTAACTCCTTCCACCACTTCGGAAATGAAATTCTCATAATATGGTTTCAACCGGTGCCCATTAACTTTAAGTTCTTTTCCTGTAGCTATGCTACGAATTTCCACTGCACCATGAGAAAACACATTAGTAACAATAAAAGGTCCGATCCATCGTGACCTTAATTTACCCGAAAATAATTGCAAGAGAGAATTAAACAAAAGCACTTTCTGCCCAATGCAAAACTGTTTCCTAGAAATCATGTTATCATGAAATGCTTTCGTCTTTTCCTTATAAATGTGTGAGCTTTCAAATGCATCATTGCGAAGATCCTCTAGCTCTTGGAGTTATAACTTCCTTTGCTTTCCAGCCCCATCCATCTCCATATTGCATTGCTTAATAGCCCAAAACGCCTTATGCTCAATTTCAACGGGTAAATGACAAGGTTTACCATACACAAGCCTAAAGGGAGACATCCCGATAGGTGTCTTGTATGCGGTTCTATAAGCCCACAAAGCATCATTAAGTCGCATGCTCCAATCTTTCCTTGTTGGGTTCACCGTCTTCTCTAGAATGGATTTTACCTCTCGGTTAGAAACCTTGGCTTGTCCATTTGTTTGGGGATGATAAGGTGTTGCAATCTTGTGCGACACATTATACTTCTTCAACAAGCTTTGTAAGATCCTGTTTTGAAGTGAGAACCCCCATCGCTAATTATGGCTCTTGGAATTCCAAACCTTGCAAAAATATTATCTTGCACAAAATCTGAAACCACTTTAGAATCATTAGTTGGGGTGGCCTTAGCTTCCACCCATTTCGAGACATAATCAACAGCAAGTAAGATATAAAAATTCCCATGGAGTTGACAAAAGGACCCATAAAATCAATACCCATACATCAAAAACTTCAATAAATTGAATAAAAGTTTGTGGCATTTGATTTCGGGCACCTAGATTGTCCATTCTTTGGAACCTATCACAAGTTGTACAAAATATATGTGCATCCTTAAACAAGGTTGGCCAATAAAAACCGCTTTCAAGTACCTTGGGAGCGGTTCTCTTACTCCCAAAATGTCCTCCACAAGCATAGGAGTGACAAAAAGACAAGATAGAATTAAATTCATATTCGGGAACGCACCTTCTTATTACTTGGTCACTAAAATGTTTCCATAAGTATGGATCATCCCATATATATTGGTTTCCTAACTTCTTAAGTTTGTCCCTCTCAGCACGAGACAAGTTCTTTGGGATTTGTTTAGATACCAAGTAATTGACAATATCGGCATACCATGATTCTCCAAAGGCAATTGAGAATAGTTGTTCATCCGGGAAACTTTCACGCAATGGGATAGCTTCCTTGTCCACGGCAAAGACGGCTCAAGTGATCCGCAACGGTGTTCTCAATTCCTTTCTTTCCTTGATTTCAATATCAAACTCTTGCAAGAGTAAAATTCGTATGAGCCTCGGTTTCGCTTTCTTTCTTCATTCAAGTAAACTCTGATCGAGAAAAGACAACAACTTTTGTACCTATTAGATAAGAGCGAAACTTTTCCCAAAAACAATGGCTAACAACTCTTTTTCAGTGGTTGTGTAGTTTTGTTGGGCCTCATTTAATGTTCTAGAAGCATAATAAATAGCATGATGTATCTTCCCCACACGTTGCCCAAGCACCGCACCAACCGCATAGTCACTTGCATCACACATGAGCTCAAAAGGCTTGCTCTAATCCGATGGTTTAATGATAGGGGCTGAAATCAAAAGTTCTTTCAAACGATTGAATGTCGCCATACACTTTTCATCAAAGTTAAAAACCACATCTTTTTGCAATAAGTTGCAAAGTGGTGATGCTATCTTGGAAAAGTCCTTGATGAATCTACGATAAAAACCTGCATGACCAAGAAAAAGAGCGTATCTCCCTCACCGTAGTGGGAGGGGTTAAAGCACGAATAAGGTCTATCTTAGATTTATCAACTTCCAAGCCTTTAGAAGATATTATATGGCCTAAAACTATGCCATGAGTTACCATAAAATGGCACTTCTCCCAATTCAGCACAAGGTTTGTTTCAACACATCATTCAAGGATTAGAGACAAGTTGTTCAAGCAAAGGTCAAATGAATCACCAAAGACACTAAAGTCGTCCATGAACACTTCGATTATGTTTTCAACATACTCTGAAAAGATACTTACCATACACCTTTGAAAGGTAGTTGGAGCATTGCACAAGCCAAAAGGCATCCTTCTATAAGCAAAAGTACCGAAAGGACAAGTGAAAGTGGTTTTCTCTTGATCCTCCGGTGCTATCACAATATGATTGTAACCTGAATAGCCATCAAGGAAGCAATAATAAGAGTGTCTAGCTAAACGTTCAAGCATTTGATCAATAAAAGGCAATGGAAAATGATCTTTCCTAGTGGTGACATTCAATTTTCTATAATCAATACAAACCCTCCAACCGGTTTGTACACGAGTTGGGACAAGTTCGTTCTTATCATTCTCCACCACCGTCACACCTTATTTATTTGGTACTACTTGTACCGGGCTGACCCACTTGCTATCGGATATGGGGTAGATAACACCTACTTCCAAAAGCTTTAGTATCTCATTTTTCACAACTTCCATCATAGGAGGGTTCAAACGACGTTGCGCTTCCCTTATAGGCTTTGCATCATCCTCCAAACATATCTTGTGCATACAAACGGCAGGGCTTATACCCTTGATATCGGTGATTGTCCATCCTATGGACGTCTTATACTTCCTTAGCACCCTTAGAAGTTTTTGCTCCTGTAATTCACTAAGCTTGTTAGAAACAATCACGTGTAACTCTTCATTATCACCCAAGTACAAGTACTTTAGGTGATCGGGAAGAGGTTTCAATTCTAACTTTGGAGATTTAACAATTGAAGGTACAAGCTTTTCATCACTGCATGGTAAAGAAATAAAAGAGATATAATGAGTTTCCGGGCATCCTTGTAGTGAATTAAGATCGCCAAGGGCTTCCTTGACTTCATTACCACACTCTATACCATCATCCATGGATGTAGTTAACACGGTTTCCAAAGCATCATCACCATTTAATTCAAACATTTGTTGTGCCAATGTATCCATAACATCAATGGAGAAACAAGAGTGGACATCACTAGGATATCTCATCATCTCGAAAATGTTGAAACGTATTATTTCTCCATCAAACTCCATGGTCAACGTTCCCTTGTCCACATCAATTATGGTTTTTGCCATTTTCATGAAGGGACGCCCAAGTAGCAATGGAAGAGACGAGTCCGGTGACCCTTCATTCATCTCTAACACACAAAAGTCAGTTGGAAATAAAAGTTGATTAACCTGCACAAGAACATCCTCAACAATACCCATTGGGTAGACATTAGAGTGATCGGCTAATTGCAATACAATTTCAGCCTTTTTAAGAGGACCAAGATCAAGTGAATTATACATTGATGCAGGCATAACATTAACGGATGCACCTAAATCCAACATAGCTTTGTTAAATGTAGTGTTACCAATTGTGACGGGAATGTCAAAACTACTGGGATCCTTGCACTTAAGTGGGAGTTTGTGTTGTAAGATTTCCGAAGCATTCTCCCCAAACTAAGCACTTGATTACCTTTGAGCCTTTGCTTATTGGTACAAAAGTCCTTCAACACCTTTGCATACTTTGGAACTTGCTTAATAGCATCAATGAGTGGTATGTTCACATGGATCTTCTATAGAACGTCTAAAATCTCCTTTTCTAGTTCCGCCTTCTTAGAACTTGCAAATCTGCGAGGGAAAGGTAAAGGAGGAACATAAGTAGAAACCGGAGTTTTAGAGTTAGGAATAGGTACCTCGGAAGTTTGGGGAGAATCCTCATTCTTCTCCTCCAAAACAGGTTCCTTCGGTGTTTCCACCTTGCCCGAATCAGTAACCTCGGGTTGCACAAGTTGTGTACCACTTCTCAACGTAATAGCATTGACACCCTCTTTTGGGTTAATAGGTTGAGAAGGGAGTTTCCCACTATTTTGTGCCTTCAATTGGTTCAACCCAATATCTATGGAGCCCATTTGTGTCTGCAACTCCTTGATAGCACTCTTAGTTTCCTGCTGACTTTCTTTAAACATGGTGGAAATGCCTTGCATCATTGTTTGAAATTTTTGATTTTGCATTGATTGTTGTGCTTGTGGTTGCTAAAATTGTTGTTGTTGCGGTTAAAATCCACTACGACGGTTGAAAGTAGGTTGTTGGATTGCACCTTGCTTGTTGGCATAGCTAAAATTGGGGTGATCTCTCCATCCTGGATTGTAAGTGTTGGATTAGGGATCATACCGTCTTTGTTGATTTGGAAAGACCGCATTAGCTTGCTCGTATTCATAAGCTTGAGAGGAACTTGGTATCACCGCGGATGCAACTTGTTGCATCATTGCTGTCATGTTACCCATTTGTTGACGAAGTTCCTTGACCTCGCTCACTTCATTTACTTTCCTAAGAAGCACATCTGAACCACGACTCAAGAATTGTTGGGAGTTTGCTGCCATGTTTTCAATCAACTCTCTAGCTTGTGCCACCGTCTTGCTCACTAGTGCACCACCACCCACAGCGTCAAGAATATTCCTATCACTTGATTGGAGTCCTTCATAGAAATATTGGATGATCATAGCGTCACCTTTGAATTGGTGGTGAGGGCATCTTGCCACCAATCTCTTGTATCGTTCCCAACATTCATATAAGGATTCTCCCACATTTTGTTTCATCCCACAAATCTCTTTGCGAATTTAAGTAGCCTTTGATGCAGGAAAATTCTCTCTAAAAAGAGTTTCTTCAGCCCATTCCATGTCGTGACACTTAGGAAGGCAAATAGTACAACCAATCCTTAGCACTATCCATCAAAGAGAAACGAAAAACTTTCAACATTGCACCATCCGCCTCAATATCCGCTGGAAGCATGGCCATGACAATGGTGTGGAAGTCCATAAGATGCTTGTTTGGGTCTTCATTCACCATGCCGTGGAACTTTGGTAATTCTCTAAGCAACCCCGGCTTGATCTCAAAAGTAGAGTTTGTTTGAATACACCCCTGTTGTGTATCAAGCCTATGAGAAGCCAAGTCCTTGAGTGTACGATTTGCATCACCCATTGCTTCTTCTTCTTCAACTTGTGGTTCGTCTGCGAATGGAACCTCTTGTTCTCCTTCTAGTTGTAACTCTTCTTCCACTTCTAACTCTTGATCTTCTGTTGTGTCTTGACTTGGTTGGAGTATTGTGCCTCTTCGAGTAGCTATCCCGCACCTTGGATAGTTCCAATCTTTAGAAGCCAGGGATTAGGTACCTGAAAACAATTCTCGCAAACAAGTGAGAAACAAGACAAGAAAACAAAAAGCAAGGATAAAAGCAGAAATTATAAAAAGAAACTAAAAACTTAATAACAAGCCGTATGCCTCACCGGTAGCGGCGCCAAAATTTGATCGGTTGTCAGCCGAGCAAAAATAATTTCACTTTCTCACTCTACTAAATATAAATGAAGCACGTGGTAAGAAAGAGTTCGTATCCACAGAGAGGCAATTGTTGTTATGCAATTTCAGTTTCTTAGTAACCAAGGGGGGATTTTAGTTTTATCTAAGCAATAAAAATAATTGAAAGCAATAAAATAATTTGAATAATCAATAAGGAGAAGATATTGGTCACGGGATAGTATCATTCACAAACATGTATTTTCATCAATGATTAGAATTGATAATTTAATCTCTCATTTACTAAAAGTCCTAGGATACCTTGATCGCAAGTATATCCCGCTAATTCCCTGATTTCATCACAACCACATTAAAAGATGCATATGTGAATTCTTCCTAGAAAGCAACCAAAAGTGTAAAAGCACAATTAAGTTTAACTCCCTCAAAGCACTAAGTTCTATGGAATAAGACTAATCAAGGCAATCAAACGTAAAAGCACTAATTCAATTTAACCAAGGTTATGATTCATATGCAATTATAAAGATGTATCACTACAAGTAATAACCACACTATGCTACTTAGAATCAGGGATAAACAACTATTTCGTATTGAAAACCCTAATCTAGCAATAGAGATGAATGTAAATCGGATTGATTCAGGACTCAACCAAACAAACAATCAAATCATATGAAAATATTAATAATGAATCATAAACAATAAAGTATTGAGACAAAACTAATTCATAGATTTAAATAACATGTTGAGAAATCAACTTTATCCCATAACCAATAATATGTGTTTAGCTACTCATAGCTATGGAGTTCATCATAAAAATATTAATTGAATAGAAGAAGATGAACAAAAGCAAACCCTAGTAGCGTAAAAAAAAGTGGCTCTCTCCAAGTTCCAAGAAGAAAAATACGTGATCCAAGTTATAGAAAACTTTCTCCTTTTGTAGCTTTTCATCTTTCCAAAACTAGGTCTTCAAAGCCCAAAGTCCAATAACAAGATATCCACCAAGCCCATATGTGAGGAGTACCCATGTGAAAATATGTCCCAAAAATAGTCGCCGGAAAACTGGTATTATGGCCGGAAGTTGGCCGGAAAATATATCTCCGGTGACCGCAAAGTCCACCCGGTCACCGGTCAACGAGTCAACTCGGGTCAACTCAGAAGTCAGACCGATTCAGGGTCAGATGGGTGAATCAGCTGAGTGAGGTAATCAAGTCTGAGTCAGAGGCTAACTCAGCTGACTTGGTTCTAGCCTTCTAGGCCATTGCACAGGCCTGAGCTTGTGCTGCATCACTATGGTGCAACACCACTTCAATTCCAGCCATAGTGGCACATCACCTCCACAGCTGCAGCAACCTCATGTCTTCCCTGTAATCTTCAGCTCATCACAGCTGCCACTGCCACTGCACCTACAGATTCACTTAAATCTCATCCTTGGATTCACTGCAAACACACAACATCATGACCTGCACCTGCAATTTCATCATACATTCTCCCATCTCAGCTTGTAGTCATCACCATCTTTTCGTCTTCAGTTCATCACCATCCATCTCCTGCAATTCAGCTCTCTTCTCTGTAATGAGCTCAGGCCATCTGAACTGCAACAACACCAGATTTAGTTCCTCCCTGCAACTCCAGCAACCTTGTCTTTTGTTGTAGCTTAGTTCACCTCCATCTCTGCCATTGTAAACTGCAGCTACAACTGCATTTCTTCACAGCCAACAACAGTTCAATATCACCTGCTTCTTAAATTAGTATCAAGACCATTCTCTGCAACATCCACAACATCCAAATACCAGCATCAAACTCCAGCCTCAGTCCCTGTAATCTCTTGAAACTTCCTTGTAGTCTTAGCTCCCAACTCATAACATTCAAGCCACAAATCCACCACCGCAACAGCTGCACTACTTGGTTCTCAGGCTCAACCCATCACTCCATTTGCTACAGCTACATCTCCCCTGTATTCTTCGTATCCACAGCTCCGTCAATCCCTTCTCAGCACACAGCACTGCAGCCTTCCATTGATATCTCTGCTAGGCTTTATTCCATCACCGCCAACATCGAACTCATTCAGTCCCTTGTTTCGCACCAATAACAACATCAGATCAGCTTCAGTCTCATCAGTTCTTCCATCTTTACCTCGAGCCATTATGACCAACCAACGAACCGATTTCAGTTCACCTGCAAGTCAAGCCCAGCTCAACTGCATTTGGTACCTGAACCTAAGCATTCATCTAATACTTGAACTGCAACTCAACTATCACAACCAACACCCTTGACTGCAACTTCAAACCTAGCATTCATCTAAACCCTAACCAGCTTCAGAAATCCATTAATTTGTATCCTCAAGAGCAATTGAAGGCAACCCCTTCTTTGTATTTCATTCATGAGTTTCAACATCTCAGACTTCATTTCTTCAATCACCAACTTCAGATTCAAGTGATTGCAGTTCACCTAATCTTCTTCACTATCTCCAGAACCAGCATCAGTCATACCCTTCTATAAATTAGAACAAACCCAATGCAGCAAATTCACAGACCCTTGAATCTTCATATCAGATGCAATTTCTTCACTGATTCAACCTCAATCACTGTTGCATCTACCTTGCCAACCTGATAACAGCTTCCATAAACCTATCGACCAAAACTTGCCATTAAGCTATCATCTCCTCTCGATTCCATCACTCTCCATTCTCTGTAATCAACCGAAAATTCAAGATAAACCCCATCTGAATCTTCTCTCTCACAGCATCAACAATTCTAGGTTTAACTGATGTCTTCTCAATCTGTTTCTTAATAGGATCCTCAGCAGAAACCCATCAAACCCTAACTCAGAATTTCTTGAATTCTTCTTCGATTCTTCACTGGATTTGTAAGCTCTCTGTGCCGCCATCCTCACTTCTCTCTTCTTTCTCGATTTTTAACTTTCAGATCGACACAATAATGAGGAGAAGATATTTGTGGGTTGTAATGAATGGAATTACTGAAGGCACCCAGAAATTGGATAAGGGCTATCAACTATCATTTGGCATGTTAATTCCATAGAACCGACTGCCTATTCGATTTTGTTCAACTCTCAGTTATGGGAAACTGACTGTCTATTCTTCACTTGCTTTTGCAACTTTGCCCGCTCCAAGTATAGCTCGAATGTGAATTGACCTTTTTGCCTTTACGCTCCAAATAGACGTTCTCTCCTTCTTTTTCTCCCAAGGACTCCATTGCACCTGATAAACTCAAAACTAAACATAAGAGATGCAATACACAAGAATAATAGCAAAGAAAGCATAAATACTAGATATAAAATTAGGTGTTTTAGACACCTATCAGCTACCCTTTGGTTTATTGATTTCTTTGAATCGTGACCTTTTGAGATTGTTCCTGCTGGCCGTTGAATAAGAAACAAAGTGTTTCTTATCAGAGGCTTTCATCTTTAGACGTCACCCTCATTGTTCTAAAATCAGTTTATTCATGAATTAATACATTTATTTAATAAGGAATGCAGTCTTTTGCAAACCGTGGCTATAATGTTCATGAATTGATTCGAATGAATCAAAATCGATTTTGCTTCAATTGTGTCTTGTATAATTCTATGAGAATATAAACAATTGAACAACTCTATAACTAGTTTCATTTGAGTCATTTGAACTAGTTATGGTTAAGATGAATAACGTTGATATGAAAGTGTTCATATTGTTAGAGCACTGCTCGGTCAAACTCGCATGCGTTGCTATCTCAAGCATGTTTGTCAATGTTAGTGATCAAAACTATAAGTCTTGATTTCTAGCCTATTTATAGATGTCTCCTACTAGGACATAGATAGTGTAGTTTGAGCTTAGATTTCACAGAGTTCATCATTTGAAGACGAAGAACTACTAAGGGGAGCTTGTGGAAATTCTTCGACAAAAGGTATGTGGAGACTTTAACTCATCTATCACTTGGAAAGTCTATTTCTACTATCTCCTATATTGAGACATAAGTCGTGTTACGATATAGTTTTCTCTATACACATTTGAGATTTCAAGCTGAGTATATCTCACTTACATATTTCTCGAAATATGTGTTGGTAAGCTTTCGTTTCGACCAAGTTCATCTTATATCATGAGAAAATTGCCAAGTAATATCTTACATGGTTTATGTGATACAATCATTTGATGTAGGCTTGGAATGTTTCGATAATGATTATTTCAATATCTTGAAAATTTCTTTGATGCTAATAGTGTGTGAAAACGGTTATTATCATTATAGAAGAATGTTTCAATGATTGAAATAAAGAGTGTAGAATATTGTAACCATCTTTGGATATAAGCATAGTGTGTTCGCACATTAGTGTGTAAGTCCAAAACCGGGAACCTAAAGTATGCATACTTGTGTGTATACAAAAAGGTTGTAGGAGACTGGCGGAAGTTCACGTCCGTGAATTTCTGCTGAGTTTGAAAACCAAAACCAAACTCATCTGGTTACCTAAAGTGCGCGTACCCGTACGCGTACTGGTGGAAAGTTCACGTCCGTGAATTTCTCGTTGAGTTTGAAAACTAAAACAAACTCAAATCCTTAGTTACTTAAGTATGCGTACTTAAGTGTGTTACTTTTCTAAAATCGGTTATACGTGAACCTAAACATTTATCAATAAGGAATGCAATCTTTGCAAACCGTGGCTATAATGTTCATGTATTGATTCGAGTGAATCAAACCTATTTTGCTTCAATTGTGTTCTTGTATAATCCATGAGAATATAGCAATTGAACAACTCTTTAACTAGTTTCATTTGAGTCATTTGAACTAGTTATGGTTAAGATGAATAAGGTTGATATGAGAGTAATCATATGGCTAACCTCGGTTAACTATTTGTGAACCAACATGATGTACACGTTTAGGTACGGTTACATAAACCTAAATGAGGGTACATTTCATTTGTGTGTAACAAGCTAAGTTCGATCTAACGGTTGAAAGATATTAGCTTGGGAGAATCAGGTTTTTCATCTAACGGTTAATATTGAATGCTTTGTTACCAAGGTAACTTAGATTGCAAACCCTGATTTGAAAACTATATAAAGGAGAACTCTAGCAACTAGGAAACCTAATCCCCACACCTCATGTGTGTTACTAGTTGCATAACTAGAGTCGATTCTCCTTTAACCTTAGGTTTCTTCTCGAGACCCTGTAGGTTAACGACTTAAAGAATCCATTGGGATTATGAAGCCAGACCCAACTATTATCTTGTAGTTGCGTGATCTGATCTCGTTGTTTCTATCCTGTTGAGTAAAAATTGGAATAATTTATTCGAGATTTTATATCTCCGATAGGCAAGATAGAAAAGTAATCACAAACAACTTCGTCTCATCGATTGTGATTCCACAATATCTTCTTTCGCTACCATACAATTAATATTATTGTGAGGTGATTGATATTACTAGGCTATTCTTCGGGAATATAAGTCTGGTGTATCAATTGGTTCATGTTCATCTTGATTTATCAAAAGACGGAACAAAACTCATTGGTATATCTATGGGAGACAGATTTATCTATTCAATAGACTTTTCTGTGTGAGACAGATTGGTTTATAAAGTCTTCGACTTTGGGTCGTAGCAACTCTTAGTTGTGGGTGAGATCAGCTAAGGGAATCAAGTGTGCAGAATCCATCGTGGTTCTAGAGGCGTAAGGAACGTGACTGTACCTTGATCAGTGTGAGATTGGTTAGGGCTCAACTACATTCTAGTCTGAAGTTAACTTGGAGTAAGCTAGTGTCTGTAGCGGCTTAATACAGTGTGGTGTTCAAATCTGGACTAGGTCCCGGGGTTTTTCTGCATTTGCGGTTTCCTCGTTAACAAAACTTCCGGTGTCTGTGTTATTTCTTTTTTGCATTTTTTTTTGATTATATAATTGAAATATCATAGGTTGTGCGTAAGTTCAAACAATTATGAATCCAACCTTTGGTTGTTGATTAAATTTATTGACACTTTGATATCGGTTTTTGATACCGTCCAAGTTATTTCTTATATTCAATCGGGCTCGCAAATTCCTATTTGTTTGATTGCAGATTGAATTAATAAATTGAGATATAACTCTTGGATATACTTTTCTTAAGATTGAGTCTGACTGTCTAGTTGATTATCTTGAAAGTATATTGGAGTTAGTCCATACTAATTGCTAAGCGAAATATTGGGTGTGGTTGTTAGACCCCCGCTTTTTCAATTGGTATCAGAGCAGGCAAACACGTTTAAGACCTCATAAGTCTGTGTTTGTAACGATCTGACTCTATGGACAGTAGTGCTACTCTGGCAAACGCATCACCAGAGACAAAAGTTCTGTTTCGATGGATTCTATTAAAGAGAAAGATTTCTCAATCTCACAAATAGATGAACATCCTATTCCCACGAAACTGACAAGTATTGACAAGTGTTATCCTGATTTTCTTACTGACGAGTTTGACTTGGAAGTTGAGAGGGAAGCAGCCAAAGAAAGTGCAATGATTCTAAATCATGTTAGAATCCAGGTAGCTGAGATCAATAGGCTGAAACACAAAGTCAATAAGATCATTGGTATAGTAAGAGCAACATGCAGTGTTGCATGATCAAAACCAAAGACTAAAGAGCAAAAAAAGACCAATTTTTGGGTTTAGTAGGTGTTCAAACACTACGGGGGAAGGAGTAAAATTGGTGGGGCGCAACTTCATTAATTTTTATTATTTTTTATTCAGCGTAACTTTGAGTTACGCTTCTAATCAGGCGTGAACTCTTAGTTGCGCCCCAATTTTTTTTTTTTTGTTTGTCTTTATCGTCAAAGTGAGTTATAATTATGCCGTTTAAAACAACTTAAAGTTACGCTGACTAAAACCAAACTAAAGACTATATTTGGTCCGTTTTTTAGTTTTAGTCTGTCTTTGATCTTTACTCCCTCTCCACTGCGTCTGCTGTTTGATCTTTACTCTGGTTTTAGTCTCCCACTGTGGATGCTCTAAATGATCGTGATTTCCAAATAAAAGCCATTCGTGAGGAAAATGCCGAAGTCTGTTCTTATCGAATTTTGTTCGAGGCCAAACTCAAGGAGAATGCTTTGGAAATTGAACATCTATTGAGTAAACTCTTTATTCAATGTAAAGGATGTTCTGTGGAGTCCACTATTCCAATTGCTTCTGAACCAACTGTGAAGTTAGAAAACGTGACCATGTATAATCATGTTCCTCCGACAAAAACAGTTCCAGAAGCTGAAATACCTTTTCTTCCGATTTCTAAAGATGTGCCTATTACTTCCACTCATCGGGAAGTTACCACATCTCCAGGAAAGAAGAAATCTCCTAACGATTCTGTTAATACTATTCACTCTATTCACTCTCGTGATCTAAGGTGTCTCTTTTGTGATTCAAAAGGACATGTTCAACAGAGACGCAAATTGAGAAAGAATGAAAATTATTTTTGTCGTCTTCAACGCACCTTAGATCTAATACTCAAAGGTGTAACTGACATTCGGATGTCTAAACCAATTGGTTTTAGTACTTACCCTATGAACACAGAATATTAGTGATGACACAATTCCATCAAGAAGATTTCAGAAAGGTTCTCCTCAACCTAAAGTAGAAAATGATATTCAAGAAGTGAGAAAATTTCCGAAAGGTGGAAACTACAATGGAGATATGAAGGTCAACCTAAATCCGATAATTGAGGGATACAATGATCTTATCAACAAGCTGATGAATATCTCCAGACAAACTTCTTCAGGTAAGGATCCAAACATAGTCTTGTATTTTGATAACAGTAAGTTTTATGATAACTTTTCACATCAAAAAGGGTTCTCTTCTAGAATTGGAAGGAAAAAGAGACTCAACCGTGAACACCATTCATTTAATGAGCTTAAGGCTCATACTTTTGCTAATTAATGAAAAGGTTTGAAATCTTACTCATGAAAAATCTTGTTGAGTAAGATTGTTCTAAAAAACAGGTATGTCTGCTGGAAAAAATTTCTTGTTTGTTTGTGCTACTCTCTTATCGGTTGCTAACCAAATTCTTGTCCACTGGCATTGTTGCATAAGTCCTTTTGAAAAGACGATGGTACCCAAATACACCACAATCTTTAAATTATCCACCTATAAGTCCTCTTACCGAAAGTGATTGTCTATGGACAAAGTCGAGACAATACAACAAATCGGTATTCACAATTTGTGTGATCGTCTATGGATACGAGATCGAGACAATACAACAATCAAAGTGTGATTACTTGATAATAGGTTCGGACTTAACTAAACTCTATATGATCACTATCAAGTTATACGGAGTTAACGTTTGTGTAATTTACTTTAAATTATAATAACAACAATTATAATTGCGGAAAATAAAAGTAAATGACACGGCAAGATTTTGTTAACGAGGAAACCGCAAATACAGAAAAACCCCGGGACCTAGTCCAGAATTGAATACTCTCAGAATTAAGCCGCTATACAAAATCTAACAAACTTCGTATAGTTGAGACCAAGCAACTGAACCTATAGTTCACCTAGTTTCTTCAGTATCCCTGCGCTTCCGACATTCAATAAGTGCACGCAGTGGAAAATTCCTTTGGATCGTATTCCAAGCAGTAAAGGAACAACAAATATGTTTGGTAACAACTCTCTTAATTCTTTCAGATGAAGATATCTCAAGTCATAAGCAAAGGCTCTTCTGTTTAACTAATAACCTCCTTTGCCTGGTCAGTTCAATCTATCCAACAACTACCGAAGTAGCAGAGTTTATATTTGCAATCAATCAATATAGAATCAAACAAGAAACTATAAGGTGATGCCGATCTTACACAACTAATCAATCGAATAAATCCGATTCTAGTTAGATCCCAGACGATCAAGGTTTGTGCACACCAAAGATATAAAAACCAAATCAGAAATCTTATTTGTCTTCAAATCTTCTTTAATCTTCAATAAACACCTGCACAACACCACTTGAATATCTTGTGATCAATCACGCATAAAACGGAGTCTGTTAACAATGGATTATCACAAGACGTCTTTAGATCTACAAACAGTTCTAAAGATCCCGTCGACACTTTGATCTAGTTTGATTGAATCTTATATCAGAAGAGAAGATTCTCAAGAATAAACAAACTAGGTGCAATCAAAGTTCAACAATCGTTAGTCAATCAAATCAATCGAAAACTAAAATAAACTGCAATTATCAAGTTTCCCACCAACGGTACTCGTAGATCGCTTCTTGATCCCACAAAAGTCTTTAAACGAGCGGTCATAAGAGATTTCGCCTAATTAGGGTAATTCCTCTCCGAATAGACGGCTCCACCAGAAACAACAAGAAGATGAAGTTGTTGATGGTGTATTTTCACTTAAGGCTAAAATTGTAAAGGGCCAAAATTATGGGCTAACATCTTGCAAAAGATAAAGCCATTAATAAGTGATGAATACTTCTTCACTTTACTAATTCACCTAGAATAGAGCATGTGGCAAAATCCCAAGATTCGTGAATTAAATACACAAAATTCATCCAAAGTTGGAGCATGTAGCAACAATCCCATATACCTCGTGAATTTACAAAGATTATTAATTAATGCATGACCACCTCGTATTTCCACTCATTACCATACGGTATGTGCATGACGATTGAGTCTTGTTCTCAGAGAAACACGAATCTCCAAGCATTAATAATGAAGCATGTACGAAATACCCATACAAAGCACAACTCTCGGTGTGTGCTATACTAGCCCGATTGAGCATATTTGAACCCGAACCGACCATATCGGTCTCGAAACGATCACGACCATCCAACTTCACCGGCATGATTGGATGGCTTAGATTGAATCCATGACCCCAAGCGGGTATTGGAATATTCACTCTGACCCAACGCGGCCCCGCATGGTAGGTCTCCCAAAAGGGTGGCATAGTTTGCCAAACCGGTCCAAACCAGAGTATGGACGAAAAACCCCAAATTAGGGTTTGTGGCACATTACATGTATCGCAAAACAGTCTCAACCATCCATCTTCGCAGGGCATAGATGGAGGGTGTAGATGTAGATTCAAAGAGCCTAGAACATGTCAACACAAACACCGTGGCCCACCTACATACCGATCGATCGGTCATGACCAACTATGGTTGGTCGTCTTGATTTGTGCGCCCCAAACCGGGTATGACACACGGCCGGCAAAACCTAACTAGGGTTTGTGTCGCGATCACGAGGCGTCCATTTTCTCCGCATCGAATGAAGGGTCCAGAATAGACTAAGCGAGTCCGTAGTATCAACACGATCCTTCGTGGGACCACCTATCTCCACACCCGATCGTGCAAGACCAAACTTGGTTGTACACCTTGATTCGCGCGCCTGCTAGGCGTGGTCACACTCCCAACCACAACCGATCTCGACCGCTCAAGTTCTACAGGACAAATTGAGTGGCTTGGATCACGCTTCTATGGGACGATGAAGTCACAGTACATACACCATCCCACCGTATGCCGGGGTCGATCGGCCAAGACACCAAGCTTGGTCGTCTTGGAACGCGCGCAAAATTGGCATGATGCGCGGCTTTTGGGAACCGGGGATTTTTGTTGCAAATCGATCTCAACCGCTCCTCTTTGCCGGTCAAATTGAGTGGCCTAGATCGCACCTTCATGGGATAGTGAGATACGGACGTGTACACCGGCATGCCATCTACACGCATGCCCGTTGGTCCTTTCCAAAACACCTCTCATGCTTGGATTCGACCAAGTCAAGAGTGATCTTGCGCACTCTTCAAAAAAACCCTAATTCCATCAACGGTGCAGATGAGTGTCTCAAAGATCATCTCGTCCGTCCAACTTCAAGAAGCTTGGTTATACAACCCTGGTCGTGAGTTAATTGATCGGTGAGGCGTCATGGTGATCACCACCGTCACTTTACCACATAATGATGCAAAGACTGTGATAAATACACACGATACTTCACAAGTATCGACTTCCTAAATAACTTAGTTATTTAATCTAGCATTACATGCTACTTTACTGTGGGTCCCACGATCAATACACTCGAGACATCAATCATGTCACAAATCGGGGATACATACCGGGTATTGGTGCAGCGGCGGTTTACAAGCGTGCGGCGTGCAACACGCCATCACAAGAACGTGTCGGGGAAGACATGGACGGTTAGAGATGACAAGAGAAGTGGGCAAGACCGGTCGTGTAACACTAACACACAACTCCACTACTCCATCACTCCACTTCCTCCACTTCCCACGAGAGACGTGAATAAGGCTCGAATGACTTGTATAAATAGGTTCTCCTCCCTATTTTCAAAAAACAACAGAACAAGTCCAGACAACAAAGGCAAGTGTTGATACCATCGTATTCAAACACCGGAACTGATAGCTTACATCCCGCAAGCCGATTCATCTTTTCCGATACAAGTCATACATAGCCAACACCTTCACAATCTCAACACCTTCTTCGCTTCCTCCCTAAGATCAACCCCATATCCTTCACTTTGTGACCGAAACAAGTCTGGAACGATCATTTCTTGGTTTAGGCCGGCTTTGCACAGATTGATTTCTCGAATCTACAAGCACTCCCGCGTAGTGCATTTGTTTAAGGTTTAGACTCATTTCTCATCCACACACCCCAAATTACCAAAACCAGAAAATAGTTTTCACCCATAAACAGAAGTTTGCCTGGCTCTTAGGATAGTTTGCTCGAAATGCAAACTTGGGTATTTATAGATCAAGGATGTTTGGACACCAAGGAATTTCCAAAACCGAATTATTCTTAAGATATGAAATAAATGCCCAAATCGGTTTTCATAATTCCTGGAAATGCTTTGTCCAATATTTCCGAAATCTCACTAGAAAATCTCCAATTAGTAAATGCACATTACCAATTTTTAGTTTCCAGAGATATGCATTTAATTGCTGGTAATTAAAAGCATATAAACTAACAACCTTAATTAAAAGATTCTTAATTTATTTCGGTCCGGGATCTCCTTGAGTAATTAAGGAATATCTTTGAACAATAAAAGATAAGAGTTATTGAACATGTTCAAAGTATGTCGACATCTTTTCTTTGTAAATCCTTTTTCATCTTTACAATCTTGGAATCGATTATACCACACTTCCAAACAAGTTTAGAATTGGTCCATCTGTATTCCAAGAACAACTATGTGATTGATCAAATATCAATTCAAAAATCATGGGTTTACGGTTCTACCAAATACAAGGATCGGTTCTACCTTAATATGGTTACTAGGACCGGTTACATCAGTTACCAGGATCGGTTACGTCAATTACCAGGACTGGTTACCATGTACTCATGGTATTACTTGTGATCGGTTACACAAGTCACTAGGATAGGTTACACCAATTACCAGGACCGGTTTCGCCAATTACAAGGATCGATTACACAACTCTTTTGTGATTAGTCATACCAATTACTAGGATCGGTTACACCAATTACAAATATCGATCATACCATCTTATGTGATTACTTAGGATCGGTTACACTAATAAAAGTCATACCAATACATAAGTCAGGCACTGTGACTAGTTTTACCAAGATATATAACAAGTTATGATCGGTTCTACTAACCCACACATATTGGTAATCCAAAGATATGAAAAAAATAACAATACCAATAAGCCTAGCGATTTCCCTTTTGATTCATAAAACAAGTTCATGAATGTACTTCCTTTAAACAAATGTAAACATTATTTCCTATGATAAAAATCTTCACCTTTACCCATACACATAATCACAATAACATTCATACGATTATACCGATGTCTTATGTACGGGAAGTTCAAAAGATAAGCGTTATATTTGTATTCTAATTCCTTAACAACATGATCATGTGATCATGTCTCACTACTAGAGGATAATCATTCACAGCTTCGCAGTTATGTTTTCAATATAGCACGACTTGAAAGATACGTTAGGAATGAAACAATTCAAGTCAAAATATTAGTAACCTCAAGAGGAAGGATGATTTCGTCGTTGTAGCTTGTTACTTCTTCACATTCTTCAAGTCTTCGAGTAATACTTGTATGTCTCATAATCCTAATCTTACTAATCTTACCTATACGAAGTTGTCTCTAGTACATAATCAAGCGACTCTTTAAATGAGTTTTAATTCACTAAAATATGACAACTAAACTTGACATACCAACGCTTGGTGGGTTCAACCGATCTATACTCTAACACCTTTAATCTCAAAAATATTAGGTTTATTTTTATTTATTTTTGAAAAAATTTCTTGGTTAAGAATGTTATTCTTATGCTCTAAATTTTCCTCTTGAGAGAATATAAAATTTATTGAGCTAAGGTTTGTGAAACTTTTCACTTAGCAATATTTTGTTGTGCAAACAGTTTTCTTGGTTTGCCTATTCAGTGTCTTTTGTTCATGGGTCAAAGATGTGTTCGTACGGGTACCCGTGTTAATTGTCACGAACTGTTTTTAAAAACCCTAAAATCTTATTCCCTGAGAAACCATTTAAATACCAAACCTATTAAGTTGAGTACACGTACTCCAGGTTATTTTCATGCCAAGAATGGCTTCACCAACTGGCACTTGTGATTTTGCAAAAGGTTTTCTTGATAAGGGTTGTGGTTTCGAGTCCAAAGGGAAGAAGAAAAGAACGCTTGTAGAAGTTGAGGATGATTTTTCAGACATTGAGGATGATGAAGAGATTTCTGATGAAGTGGTTCTTGAGTTTATTAGACACTTTGAGGAAGCAAAACTGCAGCTTGTTGATACCATGAAAGGTCTTGATGTGTTACGAACTAAGTTTAAAAAGGTTAACTCTGACCTTGTTCTCATGAAGACACATATGAAAGATCTTCTCAATGAGAATGCCTTCTCCGAAGAAACGGTTGATGTTGTCAATCACAAGCTCAAAGGTCTTGAAACCCATGAAGCTTCCGAACGTGAGCTTTGATTTTAGCTTGTGATCCATTTTTGTTTTTAGAGTTGTTTTATTTTGTCTAGGAAACTTCTTATGAGAATTTATTCTTGTGTATTAAAGAAGGATAGCTATGGTTTGGAATAGCAATTATTGTGAGTACACATAGCTATTGACAATGATTTTCATCTTGCAATGTTTTTAGATTTATTTATTTAAATTCTAAAGTTTATTTGGAAGATGATTTTGCAGTATTAATCTTTATTGGTTTTATATATTGCAAAAATTGTTATGGGATACGTGTGTTTGCATCCGTGAACTATGATTGTCCCATATATGTCAAATGTTAAGCCTATTATGTCATTATGCAAATATTGATGGAAGATAGGATGACCTTTTGATTGCAAAGATTAAGTCTATTATATATCTTTGTGCAAATATTGATAAAAAAAATAGAATGAATCTTTGAATATTCTGCAGTATTGATCTTTTCCTGGTCCATACCTATGTGAAAGTACTGTGCGGCTCCGTAAGTTCTCTTATGTTGAGCATTTCCGATTAAATTAATCATGGGTTCTCTTGTGGTTAATTTAATTGATTTTTCTGGATACAAATTCATGTTTCATGTAATTTTTTAATGTCCAAAGAAATCCTTCTTTTCTTGTAAAAGTAAGGTCGCTCTTGTTGTTCTTTCGGGGATGACATTTTATGGGGGGAGAGTTCTTAATTGAACTTGTGCTTAATTGCCAAATCTTTGTGGGGAGTGCAGTTGTGGAATATTGTAGGAGTTATCTTGTATCTTTATAAACTCCTTGATGAATACACTTGGAGTAAGCTAGTGTCTGTAGCGGCTTAATACAGTGTGAGATTGGTTAGGGCTCAACTACATTCCAATCTGAAGTTAACTTGGAGTAAGCTAGTGTCTGTAGCGGCTTAATACAGTGTGGTGTTCAAATCTGGACTACGTCCCGGGGTTTTTCTGCATTTGCGGTTTCCTCGTTAACAAAACTTCTCGTGTCTGTGTTATTTCTTTTCCGCATTATATTTGTTTATATAATTGAAATATCACAGGTTGTGCGTAAGTTCAAACAATTGTGAATCCAACCTTTGGTTGTTGATTAAATTGATTAACACTTGGATATCGGTTTTTGATACCGCCCAAATTATTTCTTATATTCAATCGGGCTCGCAAATTCCTTTTTGTTTGATTGCAGATTGAATTAAGAAATTGAGATATAACTCTTGGATATATTTTTCTTAAGATTCAGTCTGGCTGTCTAGTTGATTCTCTTGAAAGTATATTGGAGTTAGTCCATACAGATTACTAAGCAAAATGTTGGGTGTGGTTGTTAGACCCTCGCCTTTTCATTTTGCTACACAAAAAATTATTCCGAGGTTTTATACCCAAACTACTTTCTTGTTTTTTTTGACTTCGTGAAGTCAAAAATCTACTTCAAGATCAATCCACGACATGAGAGATGAGACTCATGGGGCAATAATCCTTATATATGATGTATTTTTGCGGAAATGATATTTTGCACTCTACACACAACTCTATTCTCTGCACTATCCGACGTGGCGAGCTTACATATCCAGCCACGTGATTAGCATTCTCTCTTTTATGAATTTTTTTTTATTGGCTCTCTCTCTTATGAATTGTTCTCTTTCTTCGATTCTAGAGACTGAATTATCTCTTTCTCCCTCTAACTCTTTCTCCTGCTATTGTTTTAGCAGATTCTCCTCAAATGCCTTTGAGTGATGAAAATCATATTAATCATTTATATTCGGAACCCCTAAAATTTTAACCTTCATCACAACCCAATTGATAAATCACCAATAAATAAGCATAATCCCAATTGAAAATTGAGATCCACAAAACCGAAGTGCAAATTTTCCGTCTTTTTCTTTATGGTTTTGTTAACTATTTTTATTTGATATATACTTGTTGTGTTTTCTTAGATTAGGCAGATATCATGAGGGTTTAATATTGATGCTAATCACCATGAAAAAACAAATAACTTGCAAATTTTAGGATTTTCGTTCATATTAATTCACCTGCTGCTTGTTTCATCATTTTAAGCTTAAAATAGTAGATCCTAACTATGGAGTTGGATCTCCATTTATACAACAAATAAATACAGTGAAACCTTATTTGAATACGGTTTAGATTTTCATCTTAGAGATTTCCACCACACTTTCGATCCCAAAATAGGAAGTTTCTTTTCAAGTTTTGAGATCCCTCATGCTATAGAGTAGAGTTCATTAGTTCCTTGTATACTCAAATTTTTGATTGTTAATGTTGTCCTAATGGTTTTCAAAAGACTACATAGAAAAAAAGTTGAAAATAGAGAAGAAGAAGAAGATTGTTGAATGCACGAGATCTAAAAAAATCAAAAGGAAAGCAGAATAAAATATTACGTGGTTTATCTTATTTGTTGTCATTTAGCGCAGCTAAGCTCGCCACGGCGGATAGTGCAGTGAATAGAGCTGTATGTAGAGTGTGAATAACATTTCCGGTATTTTTGAAGCTTAATTATGCACCGTACTTTTCCCGGGTTCGTCTGCTTAGGCCTCTTCCTATGCACATGCCAAAACATGGTATTTGGCATATATGCACCCACTATGGGTATGCCAAACTCATATGCCAATATGTTTTTCCTGGCATATAGGCATACACGACAGAGTTTCCAGCGAGCGATAGAGTCTCGGACGCTCGATGGTCAAAAAATCATTCGATGGTCATTCACTCGACAACGACAGTCAAGATATCGCTCGATACTATGATAATCGCTCATCAGATCTTCATCTAACGGCTACAATTTCCCTACCCGATTTCAACCAATTCCAACCCAACTTCAAATTCATTTCACCATGCATAGTGCATAATCAAGTGGATTTGACTACAAGAGGAAATAACATGGATCATGATAGCGTATTTCCACATACCTACTCGTGAGAAAAGTGGATGACCCACCGATAGTTGTGGTATAACTTCTTAGTAAGGCCGTATTTATTATTCGTGTTACAAAATCGACTCGAGCGACTCCTCGCTCAAATTCATCTTTTCTTTTTTATTGGTCTAATTCGCTACTATCAAGGTGAATTTTTAATGAAATGTAAATCAGTTTCAATCAATATTAATTTAAAAGATAGTTTCCATTAATCTAAAAAAAAAACAAAATTACATTTCACATTTCAACTAAAAGAAACATTTTAACTACTCATTTCCTCGCTCTTAGATGTATAGCGTTACATCGCCTCATTATCAGAAAGGTGATTAGAGAATACACCTTCACCGGCTACTAGTCTAACATTATTAAACTCATAATTTGTATCCACAACAAAACTTACTCCACCGCCTCGGGGTACTAGTAGATGCTTTCCTTTTTTGTTTCTTTTTTTCTCTCCATATCTTTAAGATAATCGTTTTTAGAACAAAAGTTTAAAGAAAATCGTGGTTTTCAAGGTTTTCGGAAGAAGAATTGAGAAGAGTTTAGAAGAGGTGGGAGTCTAGTTGCGGTATTTATAGGCGTCGAAACTCGAACGGTGGGCGATATTGATTATATCGACAATGATATAGTGAATTTCGAGCGATAATCATAATATCTCCGTGATAAAGACTTTATCATTGGCGATATTGTCAATATCGCCGCTAGGGATTCGATCGTTCAGCGGTTTCCCATAATGGCGTGAAATGGTTTGGTGTATGCCAGGTGGCATGTCAAACACCATTTTTTTGGCATGTGCATAGGAAGAGGCCTTATGCACGATCCCAGCCAATCTAAAACATCTTTTACTGCTCCAGCTGATACGCACTTGTATTGGAGTTTCATACATTTATCCAAAAGGAGCAATATAAGAAAATAAAAAAAGTTATGGGGCTTAATCCCTTTTGCTATTTGTGGTTTGGAATGAGCGTAATGAAAGAACATTTCAAGGGGTTTACAAATGTTACATCGCCGTAAGAAGTGAAGATTTTCTTCGTTAAAAACGAATACTTTTGAATGCTTCTCTTAATATGGTCTTATACAACCTGGAGGGTGTTTTACTGGTCTCAATAGCTTTCTTTTAAATGTTTCTTTAGTGTTTCGGCTTTTCTTCTAAGCTTCGAGATTTTGTGTTTTGTTTCCAACACTTATGCGTTTTGTGGTAATTGCTTTTTTTCTTTATCAATATATTGCCCTTCTTGAGCAAAAAAAATAAAATAATAAATTCTAAGACCAACGTCTAAATCTCCAACGGACATATTTTATATTTTCCTGACAGACCAAATAGCCCCCAACAATCACCTCTCAATTATACCAAGATTGAGGATAATCTAGTCATTTAGAACTATTTCAAACACTATGTTAATGAGTTCTCCCTTTAGAGAAGTCTAACGGTTTATTTCAAAAACCAAAAAAAATCAAAGACAAAAACCGTCTCTCTCTTTTCCCTCTTCTCCTCATTTCAAATCTCTCTCCCTCTATCTGTTTCTGTCTCAATAAACTTTAGATCTGAGAAAATCATGGCACCATTGTTAGAGATCTCTGAAAACAAACTACCAGGAGGAATTTTAACACAATCGATCCGTAAATTACTACCTAGATCTTCTTCGGCAAATATGTCACTGAAGATGAAATCAATCAAATCGATTGATACTGAAAACACTCCTCCGTTAGATCCAAATGTTCAGTTAGATAATGATTACATTTCTTCTCCAGTTACAAAAAAATCACCACTGAAATCAGTTAGTTTTCAGAGAGACGTCTTAGTTTTAGATCAACAAGTTGATAAATCAGCTACTCTTCCTCCTGATCCATCAGTTAAGGTAAAATCATTTTTCAGATTCATATATATTTCTTTCATTTTGGCTTGTTTTCACTCAAATTTTTGGTTGTTTCGATTCTGATTTTTTTCTCTTTGTTATGATAGATCATTGCAAGAATCAGACCTGTTAGCTGGCGCGAGAGAGATCTTCCGACTGTTCGTAAAGTTAGCCCTACTTCAATTTCTGTTGAAGATCGCGTGTTTAATTTTGATTCTGTTGTTGATTCAACTTCTACACAGGTATGCCCTAATTTTGAGAGAAAATTAGGTACCAGCTATATTTGTTTTAATTTGCTTGAATTTGTATATATGCTTCCATTTAATTCTGTGGTTTATGTGATTTTTCCCTGATTTAGTAATTTCCTTCATCTAGAATTATGAATTTTATCTTCTGTAAAAATACAAACATAACTTTATTCGGCTGATTTGTATATCTCAGGAAGACATCTTCCAATTGGTGGGGGTTCCAGTAGTAAAGGATTCCTTGGCTGGTTATAACACTACAGTCTTATCCTATGGACAGGTATTAGAAAGTTGCGATTTATTGTCTTTACTTTCTCGATTGGATTCCTAGATTTTGCTTAGGGTTTGAATTTTGATATTATATGTCTGATAATTTCTTTATATGTCGGTTACAAAGACGGGCAGTGGCAAAACTTATACAATGTGGGGTCCTCCGAGCGCTATGGTTGAAGGTCACTCACCAAGTAGCAACCAGGGCATTGTTCCTCGTATCTTCCAGATGCTATTCTCAGAGATTCAAACAGTAGGACTGCTTTTCTCTCATTTTCGTTCTAAGATTTAAATTGAATTTTGCTTATCAATGTTAGGTGTACTTATTTGTTTCTTATATTGTTAGGAACAAGAAAACTCTGGAGAGAAGCAGGTCAATTATCAGTGTCGATGTTCGTTTCTGGAAGTAAGCTTTGACTGCTTCTTATTTATCCGTCATACTGAAGTACTAGTTTAGCTTTGCATATTACTCTGTGGTGTATAAGCTATTAACATTTACTTGATCCAACGCAGATATATAATGAGCAGATAGGTGATTTACTTGATCCCACGCAGCGAAACCTTAAGGTGGATATGTTCGGCCAATTAGTCACTCTCTTAAGCTTTCCTTTAGAAGGTCTTGGTTCTTTTTTTCCTTTTCATGGCAATTCTAATTTTGTTTCTTCTTCTGTTTTCAGATAAGAGATGATGCGAAAAATGGATTCTATGTTGAAAATCTAACTGAAGAATCTGTAACTAGTTATGATGATGTAACACAAATTTTAATTAAGGTAGGAAATTTCCATGCATTGGGTATTTTCAAATGCTGTTTTCCCTTCATTTTGCTATCGGTTTGTTCATCTCGGAATCATGTTTGCAGGGGCTTTCAAATAGAAAGGTTGGTGCAACCAGTATAAACTCAAAGAGCTCTCGATCTCATGTGGTTTTCACTTGTGTCGTTGAATCGTGGTGCAAGGTAAGGCCTTACCTTCTTGCCTAAATAAACTGTAAACACGAATGTGCTTTGTTATCTACTTCTACTAATGTGCTTTGTTACCCCAAAGCAGGTAACCTCATCAAAATGCATTAGTAGTTCGAAAACCAGCAGAATTAGTCTGGTTGACCTTGCTGGATCTGACAGAAATAAACTTGAGGATGCATCCATAAAGGAGGTCAGGAATGTGAGAAAATCTCTGGCACAGCTCGGGTATGATTCATCACTATTGTAGTGTTATCTTAAATTCGGATCAGCTCACCATTCACTTGGTTATATGACCATGACTCTCAAGCCTTCTGTTATTGTGTTTGCAGGCGCTTGGTTAACACTCTTGCTGAAAGTCCCCAGCCTGGAATCGCTAGTGATGTCCCGTATAGAAGTTCATGTTTAACACATTTACTTCGGGAATCATTTGGGGGAAATGCAAAACTCTCAGTCCTCTGCACTGTTTCTCCTCATGACAGGTAAATGAAAGTTTAATTCCAGAGGCTTGAATCAGTTTTCTTGTTTAATTGGAAGTGATACGATTCTAGTGTTCTTTTTGCTTAAAGCTGTGGCTGATTTTTCCTCTTCAATGCAGATGTAAAGGTGAAACTTTGAGCACGCTAAGGTTTGGTCAGCGTGCAAAATCCATTCAAAATGAGCCACAAATAAATGAGATTTCGGAGGATGATGTTAATGGCCTCAGTGATCAGATTCGTCTATTGAAAGTATATATTGTTAACTTCCATGACTTGCATATCCAGTTTACTGTATTTCTGCTCTCTATTCTAATCTAACTAGCGGTACCTTGTTGCTTGCTGCAGGAAGAACTTATTAGAGCAAAGTCAGTTGGGTACAACTCAATGGGAAAGAATTCTGAGTATTACAGAGGAAAAAGTGCCCGTGAAAGCTTAAATCAGCTGAGGTTAAGTCTCAATCGGTCGCTGATCCTACCCCGTATGGATAATGATGCAGATGAAGAAATTAATGTTGATGAAGAAGATGTAAAAGATCTAAGAGTCCAATTAGAGAATTTACAAACAAACCTATCCGTCGAGAAGGAAGAAAGTTTCTTTTCGTCCTTTGAAGATAGTTCAGATACAGATTTACCGAGTGATGAAAGTAAAATTGATGACACCAGTTTCGAAGAACTTGATAAGGAACCCATCGGACCTTTAAAGGAGGAGGGTAGTTCTGTAGCTCCCCAAGACAATTTAACTAATCTCACCAGAGCTAGTCTTTCGGTCATCCCGCTGCGACAGGTTTCAGTCCTTCAAGAACCAACCTTCTCAGAATCACCGAAATTCGAAAATACCCAGAAGAGAAGTATATCAGCATCATTAAATAATTTGGCGAGTCAAAATCTAGTTTCTGAGAGTTGCAATCTCAAACAGGAGGTTTTGCGTCAGTCAGTTAAAAGAAGTGATCAAATCCGTGCTTCCTTGCGTGCAAGCACTATATTCTCAGGTGCCACGGAGTCCTTGGCTGCAAGCCTCCACAGAGGTTTGCAGATTATTGACCAGCATCAAAGGAGTTCAGCTTCAAGCAAATCCTCAGTTGCTTTGTCCTTTGATCATTTAGCATTGAAATCATGCCAAGAAAATGAAAAATCTATTGCTGGTCTCCAAACATTACCAGAAGATGGATCAGGTGGATCTTTCATTTGTGCAGCTTGCAAACAGCCAGGAGTTGATGAGTCTGAACAAGTGGAGGACAGCTTTAATAAATGGATAGTACCGGGTGGTGGAGCAGTAACTGTGAAAGAAACTGTGGACCAGGCATCTAAGGTAAGGATAATTTTGACGTCCTCTAAACAAATTGAAGAGTTTATCATTTCTTCGGATTTGCTAACAACATTCTTAATGTTGTATTCAGGACACACAAATAGCTTTGGCTGAAGCACTCAAGAGAGAGGAGGAGCTCAAAACTGTGTGTGCAGAACAAGTTGCAAAAATTGAGCAGCTCGATCTCCTGGTAATAGAATTTCTAATTATGATTGTATCTTATAATGTGTCACTGTTTAGTGTCTATTTTAGACCCACCTGCGTTTCTCTCATTGTTGACATAATAATATCTGTGTAGGTCAAGAAATACGAAGAGCAAGGACAGAATTCAGTAACAAGTCAGGACTATTCTGAGAACCTTCTGGAGATGGCGGATCATGAGAGCAAGAAAATGTCTTTTGATACGAGTGAGAGAGAAGAACTTCTCAAGGAAATTGAAGGTTTGAAAAACAGGTTGCAGTCTTACAATGATGTTCCTTCAGACTTGTCACAGTCAATTTTGTCGATAAGAAGTAATGATGATCATTTTCAAGAAAAGATTGACGAGGTAATAGAAAAGGAAAGGCAAAAGTGGACAAAGATGGAAAGTGAGTGGATTTGTTTAACTGATGAATTGAGAATTTCTATCGAATTACAACGCCAGCATTCAGAGAAAGTGGAAGCGGAGTTGACATTAGAGAAAAAAGTCACAGAAGAATTGGATGAGACATTAGATAGGGCTGTTCTTGGGCATGCTAGAATGGTTGAACACTATGTTGAGCTGCAAGAGAAGCATAATGAATTACTTGGAAGAAACCGAAGGATCATGGAAGGGATTGCAGAGGTGAAAAAGGCTGCTGCAAAGGCAGGAGGAAAAGGGAAGAGTAATTCACGTTTCCTCAAGTCCCTTGCCACAGAGCTTTCAGCCTTGAGAGTAGAGAGAGAAAAGGAAAGGGAACATTTGAGAAAGGAGAACAACCGTTTAAAGATTCAGCTAAGAGACACAGCGGAAGCTGTTCATGCTGCTGGGGAGCTTCTTGTTCGTTTGAGAGAAGCAGAAGAAGCTGTTTCAGTTGCAGAGGTAGGATTATACACTTTCAAAGCAGAAGAAGCTGTTTTTGAAACCCTCATCTTAGTATTATTTATCTAGAATATTAATCTTAGCGTTGCTTTATATCCTCGTATATTAATATCATTGAACTGATTTTTATGTTTTGTCAGGGAAACTATATGAATGCTAAAAAAGATAACGAGAAAATAAGGAAGCAATTGGAGAAGCAGAAGAGAAAACACGCAATGGAGATGGTAACCATGAAACAATATCTGGCAGAGAGCCGATTACCAGAATCTGCATTGCAGCCAATGTACTGGAAGGAAGAGGAAGATGGGGCCGCCACAAACAGCATTAGCAACTCAAACGCTGTAACCGAGGATGACCAGTCATGGAGAACTGCATTTCAACCTGCATATCAAGAACGTTACTAAGACTACAACTTAAACTGAGAATTGGTTGTTGTCAGGAAGATACTGTTATATGTACAATGGTCGGGATATTGTCAGACCCTACTTGGGTCAGCAGCAAGTGTAGTACATAATTCAGATGGTTTGTGTTTGTCATTATCATCTCCTAACTGAGGGTGGGGTAGTTGCTCTATATTTTTTTTTACGTCTAATGAGATTCACTTTTAATTCTAAATCAGATTGAATATTTTGTTCAGTTTTACCTATTTCCTACCCCTATTTGTCCTAAATCCTATCCCAACTATGCAATTAAAATTTGTATAACTCATTTTAGACTGGGTAAACAAAACTCACTTAATGTTCCCTAATCTCCATATTTAACCTTAAACGAACTAATTAGGTTTAGAAATTTATTTGTACATCACCGCCTTAACCAGGTTTGCAGATCCAACTGTAACTACTTTGCATTTCCGTACCTTCTCTAATAGCATGGACAACTGAACTAAAACTTCATTAATATAAAATTGTTAAAATTGGGCTAATTGGATTCAAAACCTAATTGAAAAGGAAAAAGAAAGACTGCATAACCGATTCTGCGATCAAAGTACATCTTTTGTGCTTCTCATTTGGGCACCCAACCTTTATGAGAACATGTATGGAAAACAATTGAATATAGTGGTTAATATATAGGGGACATGGTGGTGCTAGATTATGATAGGGAAAATGTATGGTAAGCGTCCGTTAACCAAATGTTATAGTAGGGGAAAAGAAGTTAGGATGACATCCGAGAGCGAGGAAGAAGAAGACGGTGGTTGATTAACTTTGTTGGTTACCTATAGCGTATGGCAGGTCTCTGTTTTGTTCACCTAACTTACAAAGAGTCAAACAAAACATAATGTGTAGAGTTGGGATGAGATATAGGGAAAATGGAGATAGGAAATAGGTAAAACCTTTTGCTCTTGGATTTCATTATTTTCCTCTCAGGATTCTGTTAGGGTTCTAAACCAAAACACTGTAACAGAATATAAGAACCCTAAGATAAAATCCTTTTTTATGGGAATTAGCCACCTCTGCTGTGTAAACAATAATGTAACTGAGTTTTGTATTGATTGAATAATCTTAAACCCTAGAACAAACTATGAATATAAAGTGAACATAACTTGGACACTAAGCAAATACTAAATAAGGAAGCGAATGCTAATTCCTAAAATAACTAGACTCTCCTAATTGGTGTTGGTGTCACAACATCTCCACCCCCTTCAGACACAACTTGTCCTCAAGTTGGACCACCTAGCCAAAAATTGAATCGGCATCTTGACATTCCCAGCCCCTTGAAATGCAACTTGTCCTCGAGTTGATTGTTATAACTCATCACGCAAACATCATTAGCTAGACTGTGTATCTGCTAACCAAGGCGGCTTCCATAATCTTGTTGTGCCCGACTCGTTCGTTGGTGTAAAATTCAACATCTTCATCGCATCTTGACAGTTGGATACATCCATTATATTGTTCCACTTGACAGAGAAATGGCCGCTCCAATTATCTTGCTGCCAATGAGATACACTTGTATCAAAATTTACAGGTCCTATCATTGCAGCCACCCTACAGAATTGCGCACTAGCAGTTACCGAGAAGAAGACAAAATCTGGGCCGGGTACATTTTGTTTCTCATTGATTTCATGATATGCACAGATTCCATACTTTATACTCCCGTGAACATTATCTTCGTTGTACGATTCGATAATAATTGGATTATATAATTCTTTCCACGATCCGGCAGCATATGACACATTCTTATTACTGTCACCATTATCACCAGTTTTATTAGCCAACACAAATAAACTTGAATCCATAAGCAAGTCATACCCATGTTTAAGGACTAGCCTAAGAACAACTTTCTGCGAAAAATGCGTATACTGTAAAATTGCATTTTCTGGAGCAACGCAAATGGCTTGAGTGTCGGCAGTTTTGTTTGACACAGGAAGCATTATTACTTGGGTAGCTGCAACATTAGGTGGTAGTGTAAAGCCTTTTCCATCTCTCCTTCCTCTCATTTCATACCCCACAGCTTTGCATCTTATAGGAAGTGACATGATTTGCATTTTCTTTTGAGCCCACCAATCATTGTATATTGCAAAGTTCAGCTCAACGTTCGGAGGACCATATGAACTTATCGCTAAAGAAGTTTCTCTTATACGGAGCTTACCTATAGTTGTTAGAATCATACTACACCAAGATTCAATATGAGTGAAATCATATATTGACCATTCTGAGCTTAAACATACCTTGTCTTCAAGTGAATTTATGAGCGTAACACCACTGTCAGCATCTTTAACGGACGCAATTGAATTCACAAGCCACAAATGGAATCCTTTTCCAAAATCAAATATCCTACGAGTATAATGATCATACATGGTTGAATATATCACTCCCATTCGGCTCCATTGAATACGAGTTACTCCATTCGTGTGCCTCGGAAGAGAAAACCATATCTTGTTGATGAAATGTCCAAAATACGTACATCCTCATCTTTATCAGCGGCAAAGCGGCGGTATACACCCAAGATGGAGAGACGATTATTATCAAGCAGGGAGGAGGTTATCCAATATTTCCCAAATAAGACCGGAAAACTTTTCCTTTTTCTTTATGTCTAGAATATGACAGATCTTTTAACTCGCATTGCACAGCACTTCTCTACTATTGTTATAATAGTTAATGCATAATAACCTTGTCCCATTTCTTCAGTTGAAGGCTTACCATCGGGTGGCCATTCAATACATAGAAAATTATATTTATGGCTTTTACAGATGTACGATGGCATCAGATATGTAAAATCCCATAGGCGCAGACTTATCACCGGATTCACTAATTTGTTGTCCTCCATGAGTACTGAATGCAGCTGAAATAACCCCACCTTCACAACGTATACTAAAAATTGCTGGAAGTTTGTAAATAATCTGCAGCACCTTTTTCCACAAAAACTATGTTTTCCTCTCGGTATTGTTTCAGAAATAAAGCTTCTGATTGATACCAAAGTTTATCCATCAATGGAAAAATCAATTTCCCACAATAATTCGATGATATAGCTACGCACTTCACGATCGACTAACGAGTATAGGTAAGTTGAAGATAAAAACACTTCTCACCCTGACGGTTTAACGATTAATGCACCCACAGATAATGCAGAAATCTCTTCTGTTGAAACTCTTGGAATAGGTTTGCACTTATAGATAGATGGAAAATCATAAAATTCAATAAACATTTCTTGCCACATTATCATCAGAACTGTGGTGAATGGACTTTCCCCTTGGATACATGACCATTGCCAGTACTTGAGTTACCTGCATTTAAATGTAAAGTTTCATATAAGTTTTCTTTTGCCCCAGTGGAGACGAGTGGAACTTCCGTTGGAACTATCTCCACATCATCATAGTCCTCCAGTTCTGCCACTTTGTCAAGATTATCACTATCTTGCAAATCAAAATCATCTGTAGCTTCTTTCTTGTCATAACCATAGTGAGTACTTTCCGTTACGAAGTTCTTGTCGGGTAAAACGTTCCAACAAACACAAAATCATACGTAGGAAAACAAAAAAGTTCTTGTAGTAAGTTTGATATCTTTTCCACGATCGAATATGCTACGAGAAGAATTGAGATTGATGGTAAAATATTCACCAATTCTAGAGTTAATAATACCTGCAAGCGCACGAGTTTGTCGTAACCATCCTTACTCAATTTGAGGTCGTTCTGACTTTTTCTTTTGCAGTACAGCCACAAATCATCGCCTAAATTTTTATGATAATGAGTATCTGTGGTTATAGTGGGTAACTTAAACTTCAAGTCAACCGCCTTATGAGAGCTCCATGATGCATTGAAACAATTCTGGGTGTAGGCACTCTCACGAGGAAAGTTCAACTTCATACAGTTTGGACCTTGTAGACTGATAGGCTTGTTATATCGAGTACAAGGCAAGCTTGACAACGAGACAACAATCCTTTCTCTACCAATTTCTTCTTGCTGGTCGGCTTCTTTTTCGGCGTTCTTCTCAGGTAAAACACTCCCAAAAATAGCATTATTGGTAACCTCTATGCTCAATTTTTCTTCACCATTTTCAGTTACTTCTGTTGTAGCATCAGATTGAAAATGAATGATAGATTTGGTACCTATTTGCGCTATTGTTGAAGTAACGTTGCATGACTCAATAAGCTTGTGAGATCCGAATCGAGAACGAAATAAGGAACAAAATTCTTCCCAAGTTGGCCTATTAAGAGACTTCCTAATCCATCGATACCAAGAATCGGCATCACCTTTAAGATGAGCAGCGGCGACGAATATTTTAAAAGTGTCAACAATACCATGCAAACTAAAATATTGGTCAGCCTGAAAAATCCATTCTTCCGGATCAACTCCTTCAAAAGTTGGAAACTTCAAATTAATGGTTCCTGTACAAATAGTTGTAGCAGTTTCAGTACCACCATTATCCGGAATATTGCCATTAATAGTGTGATGATGTTGAAGAACACGGCCTTGCTTTTCTTGCCCGAAAGTTTCTGTAATAACTTCAGCAATAGATTTTGTAAAAGCAGCCATGTTGTCTTTACGATTAGCTCTATCTCGCTCTTTTTGTAGCTTAGCTTTCTCGAGATCCTCCATACGTTGTTTGGTTAAAATATTGATCAAATCATGTATCGCATCCCTGAGACCCTTAACTTCTTCACTTAACTCAGCAAAGGTCATGATATAGAAAATTGGAGTCTTGTAACAACGTTGATGATGACAAAAGTTCTGACTAATATTCAAATTTTTTTTATTTTTTTTTTTAATACTCCCTAAAGTCCCAATTAGATGAGCTATTTAGTTTTAACAGACAAATTTTATACCGCGCAAGGAGGAAAGTGGAAGATATTTAAAAGATTTTTACAATTATACTTGCTTATGGGCAATAATTAGAAAAATTTAGAACGATTTATCTCTTAAACTATACCACGTTTTTTTATAAACTTTATACCGTTGAAAAGCATTTTAAAACACCTACGCAACGAATATAAACATGACTATCAAATTATACATATTTCTTATAGAAAAAATAATGTGGGAATGTTATTTATGCCCCTACTATCCGTGGAGTGACAAACACCCTGACATGAGTCTTAACAAATACCTAAATTAGGAAGTTTAAATTATTAACAAAAAAATATAACATAATTCCATTTTAACCTTTAAATCTTATACTCCAACTTTTTTTTTATTTCCTTCTTATTTATTTCTTCTTCTTCTTATGAGTCGCCACCACTCATCTCCTTATGAGTCGCCACCACCATCTCCGCCGCCACCACCATCTCGCCGCCACCTCAACCAACGTCACAAACACCACCATCGTCTCTATCATCACCATCTCGGTGAAAAACTATTCTCCAAAACGTAATCTCGAGCATCAAAATGTAGATCCATTCCGATTTGCACCAACTCTTAGCTCATTTGATGGTCGAGGATCGAAAAGAAGCTAGGGTTTGCATTTCAAAGAAATCCAGGTTGAAGAAACACGGTGATAATTTTGATAATTTCGAGAGATTGAGTTTGTGGAGATTAAGAGAAGGAGATCCGAAGTGGAGGAGGTAATGGAATTGATGCCGCTTGAAATGGTTTATTCATCGCAAATTCCCATTTAAATTAAATGTTCTTCTTCCCAATTTAAACTTGTTTATCACCGAATTTATTTAAGATGCAAATAACTAATATCAGTTGAAGATTTAGGAGATGGATCTGATTTTAGATTTCAATTTCTGGTAATTTTTGGTTTAAACTTGTTTTTAAGATGGGTTCCGATGATTGAGTCTCGTCGGGGAATGAGTAAGGAGCTGGAAGTTTTATCACAGAAGAATGGGTTAATAAATGCATTTATTCGATCTAATATAGAGGGGTTTGAAGGATGTTATCCATTTGAAACTTTAAGAGATGCGGCAGATGTTCTCTTTTTATGTGGAAGCTCTGATGTGGTTGTTGCAAAGCGAGCAATTTTGTTGTACTACTTGTTTGATAGGCATTGGACGAAGCCTGATATAGAATGGAGATATATAGTAGAAAGTTTTGCAGCTTCATTTGGTATAACCAGGGATTTGATGCTCGAGTCTTTGACATTCTATTTGCTGGATGACAACACAGATCAGGCACTACAGGAAGCATGCAAACTTCTCCTAGAAATTGCAGGCCCTAATACGCATCCAAAGATTGCACAAGTCATGTTAGAGAGACAGAACCCTGATGGTGCTTTGATGGTTCTACGGTGGTCAGGTCGTGATGGTGGTGCTCAACTAGTTTCTCTAGGGAGGCGGGATTGGGTCTTTAGAGTTAGAGTCGAAAGTGTGGGCTGTGAGAAGCATTTATGTATCGAGGACACACCGCCCGAGAGTGAAGGAAGAGAAAGTTAGCGTGGAACTTCCCAGGCTGTGCCCTTCGAATGACGTAAAAGTCAAGGAAGATACTTGGTTGACCAAATGGATTCTTTGTTCTCAAATCAAGTTACTTGTGTATTCGGAGAAATTTGATAGATAAAATGATAGAGTTGCCATGGAATTACGATGAGGAGAAATGTATTCACAAGTGTCTCCTTGAGTACGCCATCGAATATCCGAATCCTCTTACGGTAGCCTTCTTGTTGTGTATTATCTTGGTAACCCATTTTTTTAGATATTGAGGCATACCAAGTCGATCGAAACCCAGAGCCACAGACATAATCTCCAAGGCATCTAATGGTGATGAAGCTTGTGTCAAAATAAGGTGATAAGTCGAGTGGAGGGTGATTGGTTGATAATGCATCGATCTACTACCCGATGTGCAACAACAAGTCAAGTCAGTGAATTTTCTGATTTTGGGGTTTTTCTTCAAGGAAGACGAGTTCAAATACGATATGTCCGAGGAGCAACCACCAAATTCAGGTTTAGTGCATCCCTTCCTAGTGACTCGTCCTGCATTCGCTAGGTTGAGTTCCGCTAAGAAAGGTTCAAAGTATTTGATACTCCGCTTAAACCTAGTGAGTGCATAAGCAATTCTCACATTGACCTTAGCAACCACGTTCTCCATCTATTGTCCAAGGGAGGTTCCTTAACCCTCGTTGGAGAGTTCGCCACCCTAACCCCCGTATGTTAGGGAGCAACATGCGCTGTTTGTACTTTGTAGTGGTGGAGTTCTGCCGTAAGGAATTGTTGTTGTATTGTAAAGTTTACAATGAGATCTGAGAAGATAGAATTCCCGGGTGATGTTGTTACTTGTTTGGAGATTTCGGGGTTATAGTCTTTGGTGGGAGTGGAGGCTTAATTGTGTTGCGACCCAAAGTTGTATTCTTGGCTTGTGTATAATGTTGCGGTTGTACCTTGAGAGAAAATGTGTAGTTGGCTAATAGTGGTTCAAGGAATGTATTGCTTGAACATAATTTCATGT
>JAJJWW010004444.1:0-16178 GCA_023531295.1 Papaver armeniacum
ATCCAAGTAGAGTGCAAATCTGTTCACACTCCTCTAACGAGTGTATATTTCTTATATTCTTCTGATTGGTTAATTATTTAACGGATGGCCCCATTACCCTCCATGTTTAGAATCACGACCCTCGTTATATAACTCCCTAAATTAAATCAAGGGTAGAGATTCAAATGTGAAATATACACTCGTTAAGGAGTGTGCATGAATTCGCACTCTATCCAAGTACCGGAGGTTCCAAAAAACGTATTCCTTGCAAGGAAACGCGTGTCATCAGTTTGGGGATTGTTTACCTGGCACTTTTAGGAGCGACCCCAAATGAATTAGGGGCGACACTAAAAGACAAAAAAGGTCACCCAAACGTAAATCTAAGCTACCCCTTATCTTCGATTTTTCGAAATGGCCAATATGTCCTTATATAATCGGTAGCCAACACCATAATAGGTAGGTTAAAGGTGAATCGGTAGGTTAAATTTAGTCTATACCTACCGATTATTGTGTAGATACTTCGGCTAATAATCCCTTTTATAATCGGTAGTTTATCCAACTTGTAAGACTACCGATTATAAGGAGCCCCATATTCAACCTTAGTCAAATTCCATAGGTTTTAAGGGATGTAGAGCCAACCATAACCACTTGGCTTGAGTTGTGGATGTATCCATAATCGGAAGCCTAATAGGTTACATAAACTACCGATTATAAGTTGCCCAAAATGAGTTTTTCCTAAAATCCTTCACGTGATGAATTTTGAAATCTACCATAATCGGTAGGGTATATAATTATATAACCCACCGATTATAACGAGCCCCAGATCCAACCTTTGCCATATTTCATAGGTTTAGAGTGTACACAGCCAGCCATAGCCACTTGATTCGTGTTTTGGATGCAGCGTTAATCGGGAGTTAAATATATTACCAAACCATCCGATTATGGGTTGCCCCAAAATGAGTTTTTTCTAAAATCCTTCATGTGATGAATTTTGAAATATACCATAATCGGTAGTCTATCCAACTTAACAATCTACCGATTATAAGGAGCCCCAAATCGAACCCTTGCCAAATTCCATTGGTTTCGAGTGTACAGAGCCAGACATAACCATGTGGTTCGTGATTTGGATGTGGCCATAATCGTAAGCCAAATAGGTTCCACAACCAACCGATTATAGGTTGCCCCAAATTGAGTTTTTTCTAAAATCCTTCATGTGATGAATTTTGAAATCTAACATAATCGGTAGAGTTTATTACTTCTTACCATTCGATTATACGAAGCCCCAAATCCAACCTGTGCCAAAATCCATAGGTTTAGAGGGTACAGAGCCAGGAATAACCAGTGGTTTGTGATTTTGATGTAGCCATAATCGGACGTCAGATTGGTTCCAAAACCTACCGATTATAAGTTGCCGGGTCGTCTGGTAGTTGAGTCGCCTTCCCTTACCATCTTGACATCTGGGTCGAAGAACGAGATCGACAGTCTGACATTGTAGCCGATAGATCAATCCTCCCACTGTGGTCGCCAATTGTTTATGGGTAAAAATCGTTTCTGCCGATTTGGGTAAATTCGGTAGGTGAGTGAGAAACTGGTTCAAACCCTAAACAAATGTGCTGCACGTGAGCACTTTATAGATTCGAGAGATCAATCTGTACAAGTCCGGCCTAAACCAAGAAATGGTCGTTCCAGACTTGCTTCAACAATATTGGGAGATCTATAATGACTGTTTAAACCATTTCTGTCTTGCAGAGTCATACTAGAGGTGATGTGGTTTATGATGAGTTTTCCTGTTCGACCGGGACAAGGTTTTATTTTCTGAAAAAACTGCTTCACATCTGGATTTCCAGATGTGCCAGCAGATGGTAGCACAAAGATTTTTCCAGGGGACAAAGGGAGTGTCAGGTATGTCATTTCTAAACCAACTAGAGCACCAATAAGTAATGTTACTGAAACCATAAATAACATTATCCAGATTAAGATAACACTGAGCCCACACCGCCCTAGCAAAATAGCATTGCATGAGAGCGTGTTCTCCTGTTTCTATGCTATTCCTGCACATGACACAAATAGGGTCAATATAATTTATAAAAACAGAAAGACAACCATTAAATGGAAGAATATTTTCCTTCATTTTCCAGGTGAAAAATTGAATTCTTGGCAGAACATTCATACTCCAAATTTTACCAGCAAGGGTATCATTGCATTGAGAGGTTTTGTTGTCTAGAAGATCATACAAAGACTTGCTAGTGAAATTGCCTTGTTTGTTGTCAATCCATCTGATGGTGTCATCAATGTTTGAATTAGGTTTAATAGTCAGTATTCTTTCAATGGTATTCCAGTCAAATATCTGATGTAATATTTGGATATTGCAACTATCTCCTATCATAATATCGCTAACAAGGTGGAAATTACTAGAGTTGCTATCATCTCTAATGGTTATAGGATTTCCCTGAGCATTGGGTATCCACCGGTCTTTCCAAATATTAACACTACTACCGTTACCAATTTCCCAGATGTTATGCTCCTTAATTAGCATTAGACCCTTATACACTCCTTTCCAAGCCCATGATGAGCTCTCATTACAGGTGGCATGGAAGAGGTTAGAATTGGGGTAGTATTTTCCTTTCATAGTTTTGGCATAAACAGTTTTTGGTTGTTTGAAAAGTCTCCAGCCGTTTTTGGCAATTAGAGATAGATTCATCTTATCTAGATCCTTGAGCCCATTTCCCCCTTCTCTTTACTTTTGCTCAGTCTATTCCAGCCTCTCATGTAAACACCTTTAGTGACCCCAGTTTTCCCCACCGTAAATCTCTAATTATACCAAAGGGCCTTTTTGTTATCTCCTTAGGGAGAATGAAGGTGGTCATGTTATAAACATGGATGGACTCAAGGACGACTTTGGCCATGATACTCTACCGGGAGGGGATAAAGACTCACCTTTCCACCCCTTGAGTCTACCTTGCCTGTTCTGAATAAGGTTTTCAAAGCAAACTATTTTGGATTTATTGGTAAACAAGGGTCCTCCTAGATATTTGTCATCTAGTCTGATCTTCTTGACCTTAAGAATGCCTATTATTTCTTTCCCTAGACTATTTTGGATATGGGGGGTGAAGAAAATACCTGATTTGAAGAAATTTATCATCTGACCTGATGTGCTTCCATAATCATCCAAGATTTTTAAAAGGTTGACAGATTGCTGAGTGGTGGCTTTGGCAAAGATGAGACAATCATCTGCAAAAAGAAGGTGACTAATAGAAGGAAAATTTTTGTTTATTTTAAACCCAGAGATCAGACCAAGGTCTTCAGAGTGAGTGAGAGTCCTTGAGAAGGACTCCATGCATAATATGAAAAGGTATGGAGACAAGGGGTCTCCTTGTCTCAACCCTCTAGAAGGCTTGAAAGGTTTACTAGGGACTCCATTTATGAGGATGGCGAGAGGAGCTAGTGCTTATACACTGAAAGATGAGGTTGCACCAAACATCACAGAAACCCATCCTTTTTAGAATAGCAATTAAAAAGTCCCACTCTACTCTATCAAAAGCTTTCGACATGTCAATTTTAAGGCCTATAGAGTGGGTTTTGGTTTTTTTGTTCTTTTTCCGCATAGCATGTATTATTTCATGAGCAACAAGGATGTTGTCTGAGATGAGCCTTTGTTTAACAAAAGCAGACTGATAAGGAGAGATCAGTCTGTCCAAAAATGGTTTTAGCCTATTTGCTATGACTTTGGAAATAATTTTGTAAGCTATGTTACATAGGCTAATGGGTCTGTGGTCTCCCGGGTTAGCAGGATGCAAAACTTTCGGTATCAAGGTGATGAAAGTTTGGTTCAACTAAGTTAACATGTGACCACTTTTAAAAAAGGCCTGAACAGTATTAATTATATCTTTGCTAACTATAAGCCAATTTTTTTTGAAAGAAATAAGCAGGAAAACCGTCTGGGCCAGGACTAGCATTTGGCTGCATACCAAAGAGAGCATCATGTATTTCACAAACAGAAGGACAAGAAATTAATAGATCATTTTCAGCATGAGAAATCCTCGGAGTCACCAGGTTTATGATATCATAGTTAAGAGTAGGAGCAGAAGTAGTGAGGAGATTTTCAAAATAAATATTTAGGCAATTTGCTATATTATCTCTACCTTCAATCCACTTATTACTACTATCATACAGGCCTACTATGTTATTTCTTCTTTGTCTGATCACGACATTTTGGTGGAAATAATGCGTGTTTCGATCCCCAAGAAGAATAGTGTTTTCAGTGCCTTTAGTTTTCCACAGTTCCTCTTCATAGTCTTGCATTTTTTTGATATCCTCTTTGGTAGCTAGAAGAATAGGGACATTTAGACCGGTATTAGGGACAGCCAAGATGCAATCCATTTTCTGGTTTAAGCCAGATAGATTGGCTTGAATCTTTCCAAAAACATTTCTATTCCAATAACTAACCTCTCTCTTAACACTACCCAATTTATTAACCAGAACAAAAACATGAGACCCATTAAACCTATTATTCCAATTTTTATGAATAATATCTTTGCACTTTTGTTCCTCTCGGAAGAAACTAAGTGGGTGTTGCTATCGATGATAAGATCTTCATCAGGTTTAATGTTATTTGTTTAATGTTTATTATTTTACTAAGGATATTAGTCAAAGGTCATCTACAGTAATGTGGGTCGTTTCTGTGGGTAACATTTTCCACTAGTGGGCAACCATGGTTGGTTTCGCTAATAACTTTTTTTTTTTTTTTTTTTTTTTTTTTTTTTTTTTTTTAATCGATACAACAAAAAAAATTATAGAAGAGAAAGAATATACAACAGAGTTTAGTTTAGGAGGATCCCAAATGGATACAACACCCTAGCAGGATAGAGAGCAGCCATACTAAGCCGCATGACAATGAATCAGAGCAACCACCCACAACACTACTACGGAGGAAAAAAGTAAAAACCAAAAGCCACTAATTTAATGATGCCTATTCACTACGAGATCCCAATGATAATGCAGATCCTGGTACCCGATCCCTCTAAAGGATACATTTGAAGAGTTCCAATATAACAAGAGAGATTTTATCTTCCTTACGAGAGAGTCTTGAGAGTAATCCAGGCCTTCAAAAGTGCAGGAGTTCCTATGCTTCCAAACTCCCCAAACGAAAGCAAAAGGCAAAAGCTCCCAAAGTAATAAGCCATTATCGGTGAGCCCTTGAGTCCAGTAGCCTAGGAAGAGGTCAGTGATGTTGAAGCTTGATACCCAATCCCTTTTAAAGTCATTCATGAAAGACATCCAGACCACATGTATCTTTGGACAATGCATAAATATATGATTGTTGGTTTCAGCATCATTTTTGCAAAATATGCATATGTTTGCCAATAGCCATCCTCTTTTGGAGAGATTATCTTGGGTTAGAATAGCTCCATGATGTAACCATACAAAGAAGGTAACTTTTGTAGGGACGCTAATAACCTCAGCCACACACGTTGGATTACTTCTATTTGCTTCCTGCATGACTTAGCAATGAGGACGTGCCAACAAAATACACCATTAATGCATGCTCGATTAATTTGGATAGGATTTGGGTTGTAAATTACTGAAGCTAAATTTGATAGAACATTCACAAGTACATATCCTATACGAGGCCGAGCGACATCTTTTTGTCTTAAAAATGTTTGCAGAATCAACAAATGAGCAGTTCACCCGCTCAAGAATGAAGCTTCATTTTTGTCTTCACAATGTATGATAATTGTCGAATGTCCGGCCAAGATTTTGGACACTAAATGATATTTCACATATAGACTATATATGATATGGGAATGCTATTGTTTTCTTTTCCACGAGTCCGCCTGTCTCTCCGGTCTATGTGGGAACTAGTTACAATTTTTTTAAATAAGCTCCTCATAAGTACGGGTCCCACCCAATGGAGATTAGTAGGAGTCACTTTTGGGCCCACCAATAGGAAATTCTATGAGACACTTGTTTTAGTGTTATTGGCCACTAACAAAGGGTTATTTTTTTTTGATGTTAGAGCTTCTCCAATGGTGGTTGTGTGTGTTTCCTAGGTGGCAACACAAACAAGACATCCTCATTCCAATTTTTCCTTCAATTTAGGGAGGAAAAATAGTTCATCTCTAATGGTGTTGTTTGTGATGTTTTATGAATTAAATGTAAATTTTATTTTTAGTATTTTTTAAATTTTATTATAGCTAAAAATGGTTATTTAATATATTAAAATTAATTTAGGTAAGCAAAGCTTATTAGGATAGCTTGACATTGTCTAGGTGAATGTCTAAAACTTGACATTCACCTTGACAATGTCTAACAAAAATTAAGCCACATCATCATCACATTGATTTAAAAAGTTGGGGTTGGAGAAGAATTTTAGGAAAAATGAATGTCTATCTTATATGGACTTAGACATTTATCTTCACATACATTCCATTGGAGAAGCTCTTAGTTCCGCGACCTATTTTTGTGGTGATAACCAATCCAATGGCTGTAATCAGAACCATCTTTTTCCTTAAGGCGGCAAATCAGAATTGAACGCCTGTTATTCAAGGTATGTTATCCCTTTTTTCTGGTGTCATTGATAACTCTTAATCGTTTTTTGATCAGAAAGTTGGAGAACGCAGATTCAAGGTTAAAATTTTCGTCCATACCCCATAGAATGCTAAAACTTTTTCGCTCAACTGAATTCTAGCAAGTCGATTTATTAAGAGACTAAATGTTTGATTTGTTACTGCAGCTTTACAAGCATTTTTGGTGCACACTTGGTTTTATATACAAACATCTTTGATTTCAGCCAAACAAAGATGGGGTATGCACGTAAAGGTATAAGTATAAGAACTCATGTCTCTTGGGACTTGCATTTTTTGTTATTCATTTTATTTAGACTAATTTTGATCATTTGCTTCAATCTTTTAGGTATTTGATTGATGATTGAACTGCAGAGAGTTAATGAGTTGCTTCTATGAGTTTGATGGTGTGTTCATAGCAAAAACCTTTTGAACCTTTTTTCCTAATCTACATTTCTTTTCTTTTTTTGGTTTCCACATTAAACGTTGTTAATGGAAGAATCCGATGCCTTGGTTGTGTAGTCTACGTTGTTCATCGTGTTCTTGCCCTCTCTGCATTTTTTTTTTTTTTTTTTTTTTTGCTACGTGAGGCTTCTTTATATCAGCCTAAATAGCCTGCTCTCTTACGGAATCTTTGTGGTTTGGCGAAATATGAGGTAAGAATGGGGACTTGATATCAGCGATTTATATCGTATTATCGGTCACAAATACTGTATCTTTTAATTACAGAAAGTTCTACCTGATTTCCGTATGTTGAATGGAAATTTTATTATGTTCTCGACAATTTGTGAAGACTTGCATAGTTCTTGCATTAAAGTTTGGTTGAATTGATTTTATTTGTTAAACGAAAAGTGTTATCTCTCTATGATTCTTGGTCTGTTGTTGTATATTCCTTTTCAATCACCATTAATTTGATCCTTCTGTGCATTTTTTGGTAATTGAAATTTGTCCACTGTTTGTTCTCTTTGGTACATCCTCTTCTCTTTTTAGTTTGAAGATGCTGATATTGACGAAAATATAATAGCACGAAATAAGCATAAAAGAGAGCAAGTGCAATGTCGTGCTGTTAACAACTATGATGCCAACTCTAACAACTTTCTGTGATTTTGTTAATGCATATGAAGTCAAATATAATTAGCAGCACACTAACCTGAACACAATTTAATTTTAAATTGTTGACATGAGTATCTTGATCGCATAATATTTCTTCTGAAAGCTTTTTTGGTAACTGAAGTTTATCTATTTTAGTTACAAAAATTATCATTGGACTGGGAATATAATATGGCATTGGACACTTTGAACCCCATTTGGTGTAAAATGCTCCCAGAAAAGAATGACTGGAGTAAACTATTCCTTTTCAATCACATTGTAAAATTTTCAGAAAAAACAAAAAAAACACTGTATATGCCACATGCTCCTTTATCTTCGATGATGATTTTATCTTTGGTAGATGATTTCCATAAATGTAACCCAGATGTCAAACCTTAGGCTTTTTAAGTACCGGTCCAGGCTTCTTTGTTGGAAAATTGGGTTAAAAACAAGAGGATGAATAAAGAAAACAGAAACCAAACAATGGTGTACCCCTGACTTCAAGGCTCTTTCGATTCTTTTAGACAATAATTCGACTTTTCCCAATGAAATTGGCGAGTACAACAGGTCTCTCAGAGAGCACTATCTATCTATATTAATTTTAATTAACATGGATCGACATTTATACATCAAAACAATCATCAAACCACTGCTCACAAACATGATATAAAACTAGGGTTTTGCAATATCTTTCAAACCACACGTTCAAATGATATAGAACTTTCCAGGAGATCATCTTAATCAATAATGAACATACCCAATTAAATATTTCAAACTAAAAACACCCTTATCAAGATCCGAAATATTTATACATCCATTAATGGTTTTTAACCCAAAAAACAACAAGAACCCTAATCATGATACTATCATGTTATCAATAACTTTCAAGCAACCAAAGCAAGTTATATCAATCCCGAAAACGCAGCAAACCAATATCTCATGATACCAATATCAGAGATTATACGATTAAGCGGAAGCGGGTATCGGTTCATACCTTGAACTTGAGCTCCGATTCGGTAAACAAGGAACAGCAGCGGCAACAACAACGATCCAACACGACGATTAGCAGGTACTACAATCACCAATGATGAGCACCAGCTTGTTTCACAGGCTAAGAACTTAAAACCTTTTTTCTCCTAATGGTAACTCTCTTTAGGGTTAGAGTTACCACTTTTCTTATGGTAAACTTATGTGTGATATTGGTGGAATCACGTAACCCTTTACACATATGCTAGAGATGTTTATATAGGTTCCAAACCCTAAGGAATATGGAACCCTACCGGGCTTGCCACATACAATATGGGCGACCATATTCGGATCCAACCCGAATATCTAACAGAAGGAAAAGGAAAACAAGGGTTCTAACCAAGTCTCTCTTAAAACAAAACATGAGGGGAGTAGAGCTAGGGTTTCAAAACATATAGTAAAAGTGAAGGATAAACAAGAAATAAAGTCAAAGAAAGGGGGCAAAAGAGAGAAAGATGTTAGCAAGGGTATAAGTGGAACATCACTATGCATCATCCTCCCCTACATAAGAGAAATAAGCCCCTCGAATTGTCAATATCGGCTTCCATAGCATTGTCACCCCAATATGGAACCAAATGCTTCACGTTAAACACATCGTGTGTGCGAATGGAGCTTGGTAAGTTGAGGCGATAGGCATTGTCGTTAATCTTTTCTTCAATTGGAAATGGTCCAATCTTCCTTGCCTTGAGCTTGTTGTATTCACCTACGGGAAACGGTCTTTAGTAAGAACCGCATAAACAAGATCTCCTACTTCAAACTCAACCACACGACGCCTTTGATCAACCTTGTTCTTGTATTTTCTTGATGAAGCTTCTAAATGCTTTGGGGTACTTTCATGTATAAGGTGGAGTTGGGAAACAAAGTCTTCCGCCTTAGCATTTGGCTTTTTCAAATTGGGTACTAAAGACAAGTCAAGTGGTACTCGTGGATTGAACCCGTACACTACCATGAATGGTGAATACCCACTACTCCGGTTCACCGCATGGTTGTAAGCAAATTCCGCCTTACATAAAACTTGGTCCCATGTCTTCAAATTCTCCTCAACCAAGCAACGGAGAAGATTACCTAGGGAGCGATTTACCACTTCGGTTTGTCCATCCGTTTGAGGGTGATAAGCGGTGCTAAAACTTAAATTGGTCTTGAACAACTTCCATAAGGTACGCCAAAAGTGTCCCACAAAACGGCTATCTCTATCCGAGACGATGGAAGAAGGAATACCATGTAAACGGTAAATCTCTTTAAAAAAGAGTTGAGCTACCATGACCGCATCTGTTGTCTTTTTACAAGCAATGAAATGAGACATTTTGGAAAAATGATCTACTACTACAAATATTGAATCCATACCTCTTTGAGTGCGCGGTAATCCCACGATGAAATCCATGCTCAAATCTTCCCATGGACGAGAAGGAATAGGAAGTGGCATGTATAATCCCGCATTAGTGGTCGTTCCTTTAGATACTTGACATATATGACATCTCTTCACATATCGATGAATCTCCTTCCACATTCCCGGCCAAAGTATGAGCTTGAAACCAAGTTCCAAGTACGAGTAGTACCCATATGTCCCTCATCATGAAGCTCCTTAATAATTTTCAACCTTAAGCTTGATTCCGGAATGCAAAGACAATTTTTACGGTAAAGGTACCCATCGAAAATAACATAATCACCATTACGTAGTAACCTTTCATCAACCATAAGAGGACCAAAATAAGTATACTTTTAAAAGCTCTCGGATGTCATCGAATCCCAAAATACGAGCCCGCATTTGTGTAAGGAGGGAAGTACGTCGACTCAAGGCATCCGCTACCTTGTTTTGTACACCCGACTTGTGCTTGATGGAAAAAGTGAATTGTTGCAAATAAGAAGCCCATTACCATGCCTAGTAGAAAGCTTGTCTTGAGAATTGATATGCTTCAATGCCATGTGGTCCGAAAATAAGATGAACTCCTTGTGAATAAGATAGTGTCGCCAATGTTTGAGTGCTTGGACAATAGCATAAAACTCAACATCGTAAGTGCTATATGCAAGTCTTGCCCCATTTAACTTTTCACTATAGAATGCCACCAGTTTCCCTTCTTGACTAAGAACCGCCCCAATGCATAGTTTAGAAGCATCACAATGAAGTTCAAATGGTTTATCAAAATTTGGTAATATTAAGATTGGAGATGTACTTAACTTTATTTTCATCAATTCAAAGGCTTTCGTCCGCTTCTTGAGTCCATGAATACTTTCCACCCTTCATGCATTCGGTTATTGGAGCTATGATTCCGCTAAAGTTTGCAATAAATCGACGATAAAAAGAAGCTAACCCATGAAAACTTCGAATATCAAACAAAGTTTTTGGCTTGGGCCAATTCCTTATGCATTCCAATTTATCTTCATCTACCGAAATCCCATCCTTACTAACCACATAACCAAGAAACAAAATTTTATCGGTCATGAATGCGCACTTCTTCAAGGTAGCATAAAATTGTTGTGTCCGCAAAATCATGAGGACCTCACGGAGGTGACGTATATGAGATTCCATATTGGGACTATAAACAAGTATGTCATCAAAGTAAACAACCACACACTTCCCAATCAACGGCCGAAGTGCTTGATTCATTACTCGCATAAATGTGCTCGGAGCATTTGAGACCCCAAATGGCATAACCATCCATTCATACAAACCGTCTCTAGTCTTGAAAGCGGTCTTCCATTCATCTCCCACTTTGATACGAATTTGATAATATCCGTTTTTAAAATCAAGTTTGCTAAAAACACATGCTCCACTTAATTGATCAAGTAAGTCATCCAAACGAGGAATTGGAAATCGGTACTTCAATGTGATTCTATTGATTGCCCTACTATCCACACACATACGCCATGAACCATCTTTCTTTGGTACTAGTAAGGCCGGTACCGCACAAGGGCTAAGACTTGGTCTTATAAAACCTTTGGCTAGAAGCTCTTCAACTTGGCGACGTAATTCTTCATGTTCTTTGGGACTCATCCGGTAGTGGGCTTTGTTGGGAAGACTTGAACCGGGTAGTAGATCAATTTGGTGTTGCACATCTCTTAACGGTGGTAATGCATCCGGTAAGTCGGTAGGAAAAACATCTTGAAATTCTTCGATAATTGGCTTTACTAGAGGTGGCACGAAATCATATGATGGAGATTCTTTAACATGAAGTATATAAAAAACCTCCGAATCATCCAACTCTTCTATGAACTTGTGATAAGTAAGTAGATTTTTACCATCACCATTTTGTGGCTTAGGCATAAGCTCACGATTAGGTACAAGAGTCAACTTCTTATTGCTCCACATAAACGAATAGTTGTTTGTTCTCCCATCATGATTCACAAACCGATCATATTGCCAAGGCCGCCCAAGAAGTAAATGACATGCATCCATCAAAACAACATCACACCAAACTTTGTCTACATATTTGTTACTAATAGAAAAATTAATGAGACAACGTTTAGTGACTTTTACCTCGCTTCCTTGGTTAAGCCATGATAAAGAATATGGAGAAGGGTGTTCTTTTGTCTCTAACTTCAACTTGCGAACCACTTCTTGAAACGATATTTTCACAACTCCCGAATCAATCACAAGCTTGCAAACTTTCCCACCAATTGTGCAAGTGGTTTGAAAAATATTGTGGCGTAGCCATCGATCACCTTTGTCGAGTTTTTGGAGTAAAATAGTTACGCAATACAACCAAACATGGTCCTTGGTCACCGGTGATAAACTCCTCTTCCACTTCTTCGTCGGGTTCTTTATCAAATATTGGTGGCTCCATAAGATCCAAATATGCATCACCTTCATCATCACCTTGAACAAGTAAGTTATTCCCCGGGCGATCACTCTTCCTACAATCATATGCTTTATGTCCTTCGTCTCCACACTTGTTACATTTACCATGAAAGACTTGTTGAGAAGTATTGGATTTTGATGGAACGTTAGTAGTTGGAGCTCGAGGAGTTGGAATTGGAGAAGTAGTATTTTTAACACCTCCTTGAGTGTGAGTACTCCAATTGGTATGTGAAACTCTCCTTGCGTATTGCTTCTCCAAAGATAATGCCCTTTGATATGCTTCCGACAACGAATAAATATCAAATAAGTTTAAAGTGTCTTGATATTGCATTCTCAAACCTCCTATATACCTTGCTACAAGTTGTTCTTCCGTTTAGTTAATATCGTTCCTTGAAACCAATTGATAGAACTCTTTGGTGTAGTCATTAATTGACTTGGACCCTTGCCTAAGATTTTGAAGTTGTTGATAGATAAGTCTTGTATAATTATGGGGTAGAAATGCAAGCCTCATATGTTTCTTAAGCTTCTCCCAAGATTCAATTTTAGCTTGACCTCTTCTCAACCTCATTTGTTTAAGTTGTTGCCACCAAGCGCAGGCTCTTCCTCGAAGTCTTGTTGCAACCAACCCAACTTTCTTATTTTCGGGCACTTCCTTGAAATCCAAGATTTCTTCAACCGTTGCTAACCAATCAACAAATTCTTCCGGAGCTAAACCCCCATGGAATTCCGGAATATCAACTTTGAGTCCACCTTCCCATCGGTTTGAGGTAGTAACATTGTGGTATCTCGGTCTTTCTTCAAACATTTGGCGTCTCCCTTGTTGATGGACATGACTATCAAAAGAAGTGGTCTCCTCATCCGTTACTTCTTCTTCATAATGATGATGTTGAGTTCTATATTGATCTTGATGGATATTTAAGTTACCAAATCTTAAAAAAAATTCTTCAAATTTTGTATCCATTCTTTGTTGCATTTCATCAAACACTTCATGCTTAAAGACCTCTAATTCTTCTTTCATAGAAATTTCACCTTGATTAACTCTTTTCCTTGGAGCCATAATGAAATCACAAGGAGAATGAACCCAATTTGACAATAGCACATACAAAGATTCAAACCCCCAACCTAATAATTAAAATCTTCTCCACAATTTTCCCAAAAAAAGAAACCAAAGCTCTTGATACCAACTAATGTAAAGTGAAACTTCTACTTGCAATAATAATGTAAAATTGAATCAAAACACCATGAAATAGAATTACTAACCTTTCAATTTGAGTTTCTTCTACCCTTAGAATAAGGAAGAAACAAAAATCAAAGTTCTTCCCTATAATACTTACAACTTCTACCCAAAATTAATTGGAAGCTACAAGTTTATTGAGGCATCTCCTCACATCAACTCAACTCAAAGAGAAAGATTGAAGGAAAAGGAAAACAAGGGTTCTAACCAAGTCTCTCTTAAAACAAAACATGAGGGGAGTAGAGCTAGGGTTTCAAAACATATAGTAAAAGTGAAGGATAAACAAGAAATAAAGTCAAAGAAAGGGGGCAAAAGAGAGAAAGATGTTAGCAAGGGTATAAGTGGAACATCACTATGCATCATCAAGTGATGTTAGCCACCATGTTCACATAAGGCTTGGTATACCTATTTGATGGGATAAAATATTTTCGAATCCTTGTTTATGGTGGCAAGTATAAACTTACACCAAGAATTAGTTGTTGGATCATCTAACTGGATAGTGTTGCAAGAGACTAAAAGTAGGCACAAGCTTGTTTAACAGCTCATTATTTTATGTCATAGATATAAGTACTTCAACAATTTAATGTCCTTGCATGTTTTATTGAGCATATATATCAGCTTCTCAACATCATTCTGGGTATTCACTGTATAAGTGTAGAGATATAAGCTAGTATGTTTGTTACACTCTTACTGTTGGTGGAATAGATAACTTGGTGAAACATCTCCCATTTTTTTTTTTTGTGGCTTGCAAATATACCAGATGTTAAAGGTAGCAGCATTTTGACAATATTTTTTTTTTTTTTTGGGCCAGTGGAATACAGTATACAAAATGTGTAAGCTATGAGAGATTAGTTTTTGTGCCATGTCATCACTTGCTGTTGCCATTTCCTTTCCTTTTTTTTTCTACTCGAGGTAACAATTACATTTATCCGCTACTACTGGTTGAACCTGAGATGATGTCTACTCCCCTAAAATTATCTACCAAGCTTCACAGTCGTGAAGCAGCGGTAATCAAATGTGTACAAGCCATATTTGTACAAGCATAAATGGAAAAAAGATGATGCCATGCCAGTGATTACTCATGAGGAAAATGGCTATGTGTAATTAATTAGGCAACAGAAAGACATGGTGAAAAAACTGTATCGATCAAAATCAAAATTGCACTGCAACGTCCACGACAAACTATGCGCTTAACATTCTCTAACTCGGTTAGGCATAGATGGGGAGGTCCATGGTCGTAACATTCTCCAGGGATTAAGAGTTTGCAAGAATGCAGGTAGAGTTTACAGTCAACACAACTAAAGAGGCATTCGAATAGAGTTCGGTAAACGACAAATATTAGAATGGAGAAACATGATGACTTTACTATTGTTGCTTGCATGCACCATTTGGGATTCTGACTTTACTGTCATCATCAACAGAGATCATGGCAGATCATGACAGCTTCGAGAACTTTCACATAATCACCATTTGTAGAAGCCGGCATCTTGTGTACCGTCAACATCGAATTAAAGCGTAAAGTGTAAACGACAAATGTTAGAACGACAAGTGTAATACGATCACACAAAAAGCGATCTAAAGCAGCACTTGAGCAAGGCCGAGGATGAGAAACCAGCTACCCATCAGACAACCCTAAAACAACTAATCTCAATTTTGTTATTTATTTATTTATTTATTTATTTTTGATACTAAAAGAATTTTATTTCTTAGTTTCCTTTAAAGAGTGCATAATCTTCCTCAATCCATTTAACAATATCAGGAGGAAATATGGATTCATAAGAAAAACTATTTGCTTCTAGTCTAGCTTTTTTTGCTAGCTCATGAGCTACACCATTGCTTAATCTATTAACTAATTTGCAAAACCAAAACTCCTTATTTAAAAACTTGTTCTTGACTGATAGGACTAAGTGATGATGATTAAACCAATGCACGTACGGATCATTGCTATGAATTGAGTTAACCAAGTTCTCAAAGTCTGTCTCAATGATAACCTTGTTGAAACCATTCCTTTCTATCCATTCCGCTGTCTTAATTAGAGCTTTACATTCAATTTTGTTATTGGTGGGCCCAAAAGTGCCCCTGCAAATCCACCGAGGGCTAGTGTGAGGGAGATTGTTTTAAAATTGTTTAGATGACGGTATGTGTAGAATTGTTCAAGTAAAAAATGATGTACACGAGTGAAAAAAATAACAACCGTTCTATACATACCGCCCCCTTCAAAAACACTAAAACAAGTTCCTCACAATAAGTATGGGTCCCACCCAATAAAAATTTGCAGGGGTCATATTTGGGCCCCACCAATAGGAAATCTATGAGCACTTGTTTTAGTGCTGCTGGAGAGGGCGATATATTAAGAGTTTTCGAAAAAGTGGGTATTTCTTTGTGTTACAATAGCCACTAACAAAATAAGTCGAGCGAAAGTGGAAAACCTTCACTATTCATGACATTGACTTAACGAGAACCGAGAAGTAGAGAAAACGGAAATAACCAA